>WHYT01016718.1:734572-786390 GCA_009806455.1 Tetrax tetrax
TATATACAGCATGATTCCAAATTTGCAAGCCAGCCCACTCAAACTCCTTCTATGAGCCCATGACCAGCTGCAAGTGGTTTGGGAACTGCTGCTGAATCACAGAACCGTAGAATGATTTGAACTGGAAGGAACCTTTAAAGTTTACCCAGTCCAACCCCCTCTGCAAGGATCAGGGACATCTCAAACCAGATCAGGTTGCTCAGAGCCCCACCCAACCTGGCCTTGAATATTTCAAGGGATGGGGCATTCACCACCTCTCTAGGCAACCTGTTCCAGTGCTTCACCACCCTCATTGTACAAAATTTCTTCCTTGTATCTAGTCTAAATCTACTCACTTTTACTTTAAAAGCATTATCCCTTGTCCTATGACTAGAGGCTGAACAACCCTGACTTTCTCAGCCTGTCCTCATAGGGGAGGTGCTCCATCACTTTTGGGGCCCTCCTCTGGACCTGCTCCAACAGGTCCATGTCCTTCTTGTACTGAGGACTCCAGAGCTGGATGCAGTACTCCAGGTGGGAGCCAACTAGATGCAGCACTGCCGTAGTTCAGCATCAGGCGAGGCCAGACTACGCAGTCTCCCTCTCACTCCCCCTACCCTCCAAGAGAATAGGAGGAGGATAATATAAGAAAATATAAGAAAAACGGCTCAAGGTTTGAGATAAGGACAGGGAGAAAATCCTTAAAGTTACTGTTACAGGCAAAACAGACTCGACTTGGGGAAAGCTATTCATTTATTACTAAAAATAGCAGGATAATGAGACAGAGAACAAGATAACTTCCCCCGCCCCTCCCTCTTCCCAGGTTTAACATTATCTCTACCACCTTCTCCCCCGAGTGGCACAGGGGGGGAGAGGGAATGGGGGTTACGGTCAGTTCATCACACATTGTTTCACACTGCTGCTCCATCGTCGGGGAATCATTTTATAGGTGCCTCGGTGGCTTATTGACTTGTCAAATATATAAATTTCCTACTGTCTTAAGGAAATGCCAAGCACTGCAATACTTAGTGACTAGTCACTGCAGTAGATAATTCCCCATTTAATTCCCTTTGACCTTCTGTGAAAAAGAAGAGACTTCTGGTTCAGTGGATAGTCTTTTGCTCTAGCATCCTTGTTGCTTACTATTTAACTGACTGAGTTTTATAAAGGAAGAGGAATTTGCTTCTGACATAAACTGAAGAGAAAGCTTATTACATTAGCAGGAACTAGAGAGGGAGTTCCCAAAATGAACTCGTGCGATAGCATGAGCACCTGGAATTGCCAAAAGCTGGTGTAAAGGACAGAGTACTCTGGTTTCTTAAGCTGTTGTTACTATTCTGTGTGACTTTTATGGAAAACTGAAAGTGAATTAGAGACATCACACTTAGTACAATTAATGTCCATCGAGAAAATTTTATGATACACATTGTCTTATGATTATGTTCTTAGGATACATATTGCCTTACACATCATCATCATCATTTTGAAAGTGCTGGATCAGCAGGAAGATTTTTTTCAACATAAAGGAAATACATTTGTTTAAAGTATAAACATTTAGTTTTCGAAGCTCTGTTTTATAAAATCCCCTGTGCAAGCCCAAACCCATGTTTCTATTGAATAAAGAAAACAAAGTTTTGAACCAAAACAGGGAAAAAAGAAAAAAAAAAGCAAGACCTACGTCTGCCTTCGAGGAAAGGAAAGAAAGATGTATTCTCAGAAGGCTTCTCAGGGCAGGTAGTGGTCACAGCTCCCAAGCTGAAGCTGAAGGTCATCTCTGAGAGGAGGCATTCAGAAGCGCGGAGCTGCTCAGTCAGTCCCCTGGCTTGCCAGATGAGACATCCAGTGACATCGAGGAAATAAAATAAACAGAAATCCTGTTTTTTAAACACTTTCTTGTTGTAAGCTGCTTTGCAATTGTACCTTAACATTTTGCTTGGTCAAGACAATCTTGTTTTCTTCCATGTCAGGTCTTGACAAACTTGTGAACTCTAGGAATCTTACGATCACACACTGTATTACTTTCTCAAAACCAGTGAATGCCTGTGAAATGGTCCGTTCACGAAAAGCACAGTGAGAATCTCACAAGTAAGGACAGGGTCAGTTCAAGGACTGGCATTATCAGGTGCCAAGCCTCAGAAGGAATGGATACCAGTACCTCTTTTCCATGGAGACATCAGCATTGCAACACTCCCGAGAATGGGCAATCCCAAATCATCAAAGGCACTAACTGCTAAAACTGGCAGATAGCATTTTCTCAGGGCTGGCTGACTAGTGCAATCTGAATGTTTGGCAAGAAAACAGGATAGGTTGCTGTTGTTCCAGTACAGGATGCTATTACATGTAATTTGAAGATGAAATGCAAGTGCTGAGTCTTTACCAATACAGGGTGGCCATGGGATTCTTGACTGGCCTCTTTCTTTCAACACTCCTAATTAATACTTATAAAAAGTTCTGATGAGAAAAAGCCAAAACACAACTACAGGGCTATATTTAGACACAATTTCTTCATTGGCACTGGATTTATATTTGGCCCATTTGAAATAGAAACATAGTTAGAATAGGGTATAAACATGCTGCTAAGATAACTGTCCATAAGGATCCTATTTGGAAATCGGCTCCAGGTATCCCAGGGCACCTGAAACTTCACAAGTACCTGTTATTCACTGAAAGCATTTGTTTCACCTTCAAAAGATAAAACCAGAACCTTTCACTTTTCCTTTTATCTTCCTTTGGTTATGACTTTCCTGACATATAGCTCTTTTCTTACCAGTGTAGTGTCACCACAACGCCTGAACAAAAAGGGAGAAGCATTTATAAAGAGTATAAGTCAGAACTTGTGATAAATAGTAGCAACACCCAGGTCACCAAGCAGGATATTAAATCCTGCACATCCTCCTAACCTGATAGGATTACTTTTTCCAGGGGCCAGAAAGTGATTCAGCCTCAATCCTCACTGAATAATTGGCCATTCTGTTGGAGAGAGTCACTAAGGTGACAACTACAGTGTATAATCACACTCTGGTTTGGATTAACTCTTATTTGGTGATTTTTACCTGTGTGAGACTCAGATTCTGATTTCAGGTAAATCCACCTGTCCTGCTGACATCCATCTGTATCACTGCTGGTTTGAAACCCCAACCAAAACAACCTGAATTTTGCTTGTTCAACTGAAGGGTATTAAAAGGGTACAAAAAATGAGTGTCTGTTGTAGCAAAAAAAAAAAAAAATGGAAAAGAATCAGTTGGGAAAACAATATTTAGAGATAAAGTAATTTCAATCCAAAAAGTATTTGGTCAACATAGGCCAATGTCTTTAAATTAATCTCTTTAGTTGTGTGGAAGCTTTTAAAATGCCCACTGTTAGTCTCAGCTGTGCTCCTAGTGGAAACAACAACTGCCAGAGTCAGTAGGAACGTTTCTTGGATGTGTTGAAGGCCAGAACTGTCCGTTCTCTACGGCACAGTTGTCTTCACTGTCAGAAAGGAGAGCACTGACTGGCAAGAAAAGGAAGGGCTCCAGTGCTACTTCCCAACACATGAGTGCAAATTATAGCATTGTCTCTCACATATCTGAAGTTTTACTTCTCATTTTCCCAAAAAGACAACTCAAAACCCTTCTGCACCTATATTCATTGGTCCAAAAAAGTGCTTCTTCCTGAGAAACCTTAGCCAGATTATTTCCTTTTTAGTATTACTAACCCCAATTCAACAGTTGTTCTTCCTTTCTCCACCGCATCCCCATCAAGGTCCTTTGCAATCACTGCTTATGCATCCTATCCTATTCTACAGTCATGTTACATGGGAGAAACTCCAAACCACTGTTGGAGAGAAGTTAGCATAGATTCAGATGATTGAATTGATTGGCAGAGATCTATGTAAATCAACTACTAGAGTTCTTTACTTGGAGCTTAGTTGTGGCCTGGCCTGGGATCACAAGGTCTATAGCCACGCAAACCAGGTGGGAATGCAGACTTACCAACAGCTCAGCATGCACTGAAACTCTTGCTAATTGCCACAGTTTGAAACTGATGCCATGCTTTTGCAGAACTCCAAGGATGCAAGAACAAGAGAGTTTTTCTCTGTGCACTTTCACAGAGGGCAGGCAGAGAACGTTACTGTTTGGAGGAAGAGACCAGATGCCAGATGATTCCATCCCAGCTTCTTTGCACACCATGAACCTACCCTCTGGGAAGCCCTTAAAGGGCAAAATCAGCCACTGGCACAGGTAATGACATTGGAGTCATCCTAGGACAAAGGAAGTGACATGAGCTTTCACTGAACTCTGCTCAGGTGAAAACAAGGGAGAGGGGATTGTCTCTGTCAGTGGATGAGCTCAGGTGAAGAAATGGCTGAAAGAAGAACATCTACCTGATGGAGTGAAGCAGCTGAAGGATGTATTTGTCTCTACTCGCTCCACCACTGTAAGGGCAGAATAAAAATTGTATACCTTTTATTACAAATGTAATTACACTGGGATTTGGGGATTTGGGGCTGGCAGGTCTCAACATAGCCCAGCTAAACTCACACATAATATGTGTGGATAGGAAATATTTTGTAAATCACCAAAACTTATCATTATTGCTGCATAAAGCATCTATCAGGATTTGTTAGGATCTATCAGGATCTGGTAAGTACATACCTGCCAAAATATTCACAGGTAAGTAAGTTCATAGAATTATAGCATCATAGAATAGTTTGGGTTGGAAGACACTTTTAAAGGTCATCTAATCCAACCCCCCTGCAAGAGGCAGGGTCATCTCCAACCAGATCAGGTTGCTCAGAGTCCTGTCCAACCTGGCCTTGAGTTTTTCCAGGGATGGGGCATCTACCACCTCACTGGGCAACCTGTTCCAGTCTCTTACCCCCCTCATCATAAAATATTTCTTCCTTGTATCTAGTCCGAATCTACTCTCTCTTAGCTTGAAATCATTACTCTTTGTTATATTTCTACAGGCCGAACAGCCCCAACTCTCTCAGTCTGTCCTTGGAGGGGAGGTGCTCCAGCCTTCTGATAATTTTTCCTCCTCTGGACCTGCTCCAATGGTGTCTTTCCTGTACTGAGGACTCCAGAGCTGGACACAGGACTCCCAGATGGGGTCTCACCAGAGTGGAGTAGAGGGGGAGAATCACTCCCCTCGACCTGCTGGCCATGCTTCTTTCGATGCAGCCCAGGATACGATTGGCCTTCTGGGCTGGAAGTGCACATTGTCAGTTCATGTCCAAATTTTTCATCCACCAGCACCCCCAAGTCCTTTTCTACAGAGCTACTCTCAATCCCTTCATCCTTCAGCCCGTATTGATATCGGTGATTGCCTCAACCCAGGTGCAGGACCTTGCACTTGACCTTGCTGAACCTCAGGAGGTTCACATGGGCCCACTTCTTGAACTTGTCAAGGCCCCTCTGGATGATATCCCATCCCTCAGGCATGACAAGTTTGGTGTCATCTGCAAACTTGCTGAGGGTGCACTCAATCCCACTGTCTATGTCACTGGTCACGATATTAAACAGTATTGGTCCCAGTAGAGACTACTGGAGGACGATGCTCATTACTGATCTCCATCTGGACGTTGAGCCATTGACCATTACTAAATTAACCATGTCAGACTTTATGAAGTAATAAAGCTTTAAAAAGAATGAAGAATTTGTAGGTGGCATTTACTTGTATCTTGCAATCAATTGTCTTGTGAATATGCATGTAGCTGATTACACGATGAATATGCCTGCATGCAACTGATGAATAAGCATTATTTTCTAAGACTGAACATTGATGAACAGTATTTTTTTCACGGACTTCCAGAGAAGCAGATCTGGGTCTTTCCAGAGCTCTGCTTTGTGGCTGAGGCTTTCTGATCTCTCATTCTATGGCAGCTCATGCAGTGTTCAAAGATGAAACTGTCACAGGATGAGACAGCGCCAGACAGTGAGAAGAACTGGAAGTCCCTTCCCCATGCTGTTGGGGAAATGTCTGGATGTGGAAATTCAAAGGCACATTGAACCACAAGGAAGGGCCAGGATAACAAGCCGCTGAGAAGCAGGAAATATTTCAGTTAAAAGTAATCATAAATACCACCAGAGTAAATTCCCAAATCAATATCTGCACTCATCAAAAGTCACCTTTATCGCACATTTTGTCTCTTTTATTAGATTACTTACAGCCCAGGACCGCAGCCTTGATTTATAATTCAATCCACTTGTCATCAATAGTGGGTCTGAAAATACATTTGCAGACTGGAAGAGTCAATCAAATGCAGACGGCAAGCTGCCAAAAGACAGCCAGTTATTAAATCTGAGCAGAATTTGATCTGATTTGATATTAAACAAACTGACTCACTAGTTTCCAAGGATGCAAAGAAGGTAGAAAATAATCATATTTGAATCAGAGAATGATGAAAGTATTTTTGTACCCTAATTCTGTTCTATGGTATTTATCAAAGCATCACCCATCTGGGACAACTGTTATCTCATTCATCACAGGATTTAAAAAGGGGGTCTTAACATTGACGTGCAGAAGATTATGTGTAATCACAATTTCTTTTTACTAGCCATAAAAGAGACTCACAGGGGTACATTTCCCTAAGGCAGGCATGCAATTTTAGAATGTCTGCTGTAAGCAACAGAAAGATGGGGAAGAGATTCTTGAAGTAGCGCCTGTCTCTATGTTGAAAGCAGATGGGACAAAGGCTGTGGATGTTGCACATTTCATCCAGAAACAACACAAGCTTAGACTTCATCAGATATTTAGAAACTAAAATATTTTAACCACTTTCTTGAAATCACCAGTGACTGGGTTATTTAGGGCCCTTCTCCTGCAGATTCACCTTGGTATGTATCACAGCAGATCCTACCCCATAGGCTTTACTACCAGGCGTCTTGGCACAATAGATAGCCTCACATTGAACTCCACCACGGACTTGTAACTTTAATCTTAGAATCAGGCATTTCTCAGCAAGATTAATCATGACAACCTGAATTTAAGCACTTGGCTAATTGTTGTTGTTCTGTTGTTCTGTTCCAGTAGTTGTCTGGAGCCCTGCTGAGTTTCAATTTTCCTATTTGTCTTAAATTTAATTCCTTTTTTGTAAGAGTGTCAAATTAGATCAGATTAGTCTTTTCCAGTACCAGCTTAGCAGAACCCAAAAAGTAGCTCCAGTGCCACCTAGGCTTTTGTCAGTACAAAGAAGTAAATTTCAAGTCATGTATTTATATATGTAAATTGATGCAATCACAGTCTTTTTGTTTAAAGTATCATATTAAATCCCTGAACAATTTAGAACAGCTAATGTTTGTATTGTTTTTCTAAGCCACATGCATGCTTTATTGCCACCTGTGAGTGGAGATAATACATTCAGCATTTCCCCCATCCTAAGTAGTGCAATTAAATAATAAGTACTAATGACTGTATTCTTCTTGAAAATGTATTTGGGTTTTTTTTTTTTAATTAAACATATTCTCCTATGATTTAAAAAACCTAGACTTCTTGTTTTAAGGAAACAGTTCAGAGATACAGCCAGAAGCAACCAGAGGCACAGTAGGTTCTCATTGTAAGAAACCTGAAAGAAACAGAAGATTGACAGTATTGAAAAAGACAATTAAAGATCAAAAAATAAATAAATCCCGTTCCTGAAAGCTTTGCCTAAGCACAGGCTACAACGACAATAGAGACACGACAAACAAAAACTGACCAGCATCTACTTCATGACTGGTGTTTTGCTCTTCCCTATTTCTCTTTTCTTGTCACTCATTTTCATTCTATCTCTCATGCTGTCTTCTGCTATCTCTTTCTCTGTCATCCCTTTTCCTCATGCCTTCCTGTGCAATGCTCTCTTCCTCTCTCTTGCCATCTGAGTGATTTTTTTTTTATCCTCCCCAGAGCCACAATTTTGCTTCTGACAGGACAAGGGGTTTAAAATAGAGGGAGGTAGATTCAGACTGGACATAAGGAAAAGAATTTTTACAATGAGAGTGGTGGAACAGTGGAGCAGGTGGTAGATGTCTCATCCCTGGAAACATTCAAGGCCAGGCTGGATGGGGCTCTGAGCAAACTGATCTGGTTGAAGATGTCCCTGCTTCTTGCAGGAGGGGGTGGGACTTGATGACCTTTAAAAGTCCCTTCCAACCCTAACTATTCTATGATTCTATGATTCCATGATTCTATGATATGTGCTATGCCATCCTCTTCCTTCTTTTTCTTCCCTTAAACATTTCCAACCAACCACAACCCAGCTACAGGCTTTTCTCTCCTGGCAGTGTTTTTCTCTGCACCTTCCCGTGCTTTTCCACTTAAATTATTTTTGCCCACTGTTTCCTAACTGTGGGCATTTCCATTAACTGTATCCATTTTCTTTCCTCTTACTTTCACCTTATTTCTCCTATTCTCTTCTTGTCTTTCCTTATGTACCTCAGATTTTCCTTTCTTTCCCTTCTATAATTATCACTTTTGTTCTCCCTCTTCCTGCTTCTTTTAGGTCTCTATGTCCTTTAAGATCCATGATCTTCTCAATTTCAGATGTCCTTCCATTACCTTCTTCCATTTCTCCATCTTCCCTATTTCTTTCCAAATCCCCCTTCCCTCCTCTTTGCTTTCTCTCTACACCTCCTCACTCTGTTCAGGTTCTGTTTCAGGACTGACGCTGACCGCTTGTACAGCCGCCCTGGCAGACTGCGCCAGAGGGAGGGAGCATGGCTGTCTGTGGCAAAGAGCCAGAGTAACTCTTTACCTCCAAACTCAACAGCTGAACAACAAAGTTAGCTGATGGTCCCTTCTTTGAGGGGTCCCTTCCTCCAAGTCCTTACACAGCGCAGAGAGACCTGGCTTCCCCAAGCTCCTGCTGTCTGCACAGCCCTTTGGACTGTGTCTCATTTCAGTGATCTGCGCAGCTTGTGGGGACTGTGTACTCAGACAGCCTCCTGGGCTTTTCCTCTAGCCCCATACTGAAGATTTACAGAGAATTGAAAAACACTGCAGGGACTTTAAAAAGCAGGGCTAACCTTGATGCTGGATCAGGCTGCTTGCTGCCCCATACTCTTATTCCATAGTAGGCTGCCACACTGATCACTGTTCTATGCAGACAAGCCCTCTACCTTGCCACATCCCCACTTGTAGCGCCTTCACCCCTATCTCAAATGTTTGTCCCTCTGTTAGTCAGAGATGTGCCTGCCCATGACATGGAAAGACAGGGTTTCTTCCCACATCTCAACTCTGACAGAACTTGAAGGGTACAGGAAAGCCAAGCTCTGCTCTGGGCCAGCTGTCCTCCTAACACTGCTGCTGATCTGCATGGTGATCACTTCACAGGACAGCAGAGTTCTCTACCGCTCTGCTATTCCCACTGATGGTGTGAAATGGGTGGCTGTTGCTTACTCCCTTACGTCTCCAGTAGCCAACAACCAGGCTGAAGCCTATTGCTGCTACAGGGGGTAACCAGAGTTCAGCATGGATGGTCTTCAAGCCTGTCTCCACTGCTCCCTTTGTGGGGCCATGGAGATGGCACATGAAACAGCCAGGATGCAAAAAGCAGGATCATTTCCATAGCCATGGTGACAGCTGGTCCTGCTCAATGATTAGTGAAGCCAAAAGAAACCTAATCGTTATCAAAAAGGAGGATCTCTAACATGCTTTTTATGTCATTCTTTTCAGTTAGCTCTTTTAATGATTTTCTTGCAGCTGCTGCTGAATGACGGTATTTGTGGAAGATGAGCGCAAACAGTGCTGGACTGTGGATGAAGGGGGATAAATCAGTTTGCCTTTGATCACTCTCTGGATGGAGAGAGACAGATTTCCATGCATGATCAACCCTCTCTAGCTAGCCAAGGAGTGGTATTTCTGACAGCTAAACAAGCAACTTCTTGTCTCTCTTCCTAGCTACAGGGTAAAGGCTAAGAAACAGTCATGTGTTAATGAGGAAGAAAACAAGGGATTAAAAATGATCATTTGTTTTTTGTAGGATAAATGACTTCTCCGACTGAATTAATTCTGTTGACTTTTTCCTTATTGTGATATAGCTTCCCAGGCATGGCAGCCTTCCCTTAGGCTTTAAAGCTAAAGACTGAAAATGATGTTCAAAAATCCTAACGTACACAAGTATCTGCTTCTGAATTCCCCCTTCCTAACCGATTTTGCCCAGCCAAGGGAAAGAGAAAACAAGCTATTTATTGTCTCCCTGTCTTCTTATTCAGGAGTACTGTATAATCATCCGGATCCAAATTCTAACTTTTCTATAAATTGAGGCTGCTCCCTCCCGAGGCTCAGTTTTGATTCGGACTGCATGCCAGTCTAAAGGGAGGGGAGGCGCCCCCATGCACATGAAGCCAGAAAGATGCTAAACTTCCCCATGGCAGGTATTTTCAGGGCCTACAGGGTTGCAGCCTAAAGCAGAGCAGCACATGTTCAGCTTCAGAGATAAAATTAGGGCAAGAAGGGAACTGTATCAGTTTCAGTATCAGAAACAGCAGTTCTTTTGTCCACTGCTCCCAGGAGCCTGCCCTCCAACAGCTTATTGCCACTTGTAGAATAAAGCACTACCCACCAACACAAGCTGTCTCAGTAGTGGACTCCTAAGGAAAAGTTCAGGGCTTTTTTGTTTTTGCAGATGTTGAAGTGTATTCCTCCTTGCACCCCCATGATAGTCCTGACAGCTATTTGTAATGAACCCTCCGTGATGATAGGAACCCACAGCAAAGGGCATTTGATTCTGTACTAATATTTCCATTAAAAAGATACTTCATTAAAAACAACTATTTTGTCAAAGCTGCTAAAATGGCATGCAGGTGGCTCTTGCCTGCCTTTCCTTTAACAGCAAGTCACAGCACAGCTGCCTGCTGTTTAATTGACTGCCTTCTGAATGGACACTGTGTGCCTTCAACATGTACACACAGCCAGGCAGCAGACTCATCAGTCTTTGCCACTTCAACAGCACAGAAGAGCTGCAGCAAACTGCAGTTGGGGAGAGGAGGCGAGTGTCCCAAAATATCCTCAGAGGCTGGGAGAAAGATGTTGCTTCTTTGTACGGCAGATTGCTATGGTTATCAACTATTTCCTCAGCTGTTTTGCTCTGCAGAGCACAGTGATCATAGGCAGCAGATGTGGGATCCACATAAGATTGCAAGAAGGTATCAATGAGAGGTGAAATACTTAATGTATTTCCAAGAGACAGCAGGATTGCAGCTAGCATTCTCCATCCTCAGCAAGTCTGAAAAAATTGGATGAGCAGTCAAGATGTAGGAGGGCAGGGCTAGCTTTCAAACTGGAGGAACAGACCAAAAGGGTTACTGTGAAATTCACCTAAAAACCGTAAAACCCTGCATGTGGGAACAACCCCATGTGTTGGTACAGGTTGGAGGCTCTCTAGCACTGCAGCTCTGCAGAAAAGGTCCTGAGGGTCCTGGTGGGCAACAAGTTGAATATGAATGAGCAGTAAGTTTTTGCAGCAATGCAAGAGTATCACCAGTAGGTCAAGGGAAACGATGATTCACTTCTATTTGGCACTCATGAGGCTACATCTGGAGTAGTGTTTAGTTTTGGGACTGAGTCCAGAGGGAGGCCGTTAAGATGGTTAGGCACACAAGCATATGACATTTGAGAGGCTAAGGGAAGTGAGGAGAAAAGAAAAGAACTCCAGTAACTGTCTTCAGCTACCTAATGAGGGCTATAGAGAAGAGAGTTGTAGAGAAGACAGATCTTGCCTCTCTCAGAGATGGACAATCGAAGGACAATGGATACTGATCACAGTTTGCAGCAAAGGAAATTCCAGGAGAATCTTCTTCACTATGACAGTGGTTGAGCACTGGGAAAGACTGCCTAGACACATCACAGGATTTCCTTTCTCCATCCTTGAACTTTTTCAAAATTTAACAGGGAAGCACCTGAGTAACTTCATACAACTTTGCAGTTTGCTCTGCTTTCAGCAGGGGTATGGATTAGACGCCTCCAGATATTACTTCCAATCTAGAGTATTCCATGGTTTTTGTGATATGTGTAAAATGGCAGCATCCAGAATGCTACTAGAGAGCACAAGAGATGGGAAGGGTTGTGGCATGGGGATGTTAGGTACTGTTAAGAGCTGGAAGAACCTGGATGCTGTTACTTTGGTGAAAAGGGCAAACCCTTGAATGGTATTGATGGTGTGAACTGTCCTCGTTAGGATCCTCCTAGAAAAACGGATTACATATTATATTTATAAATGCAGGTTTGCAATGACTTCATAAAAGGATTACTCCTAGAGAAAAAGTACTGCAGTTTATAGATCCATCCTTGCCAAGTCTTCTGGGTACATTCAGTACCTCTCTTAAAGGTTCCTAAAGCCACATCATTTTGGGAGAATTTCAATTTTTGTTTACATGAAAAAGTTATGGGAAAACAGTCTGGCAAATGTTATCACAAAAGACAACTTATTTCCTAGAAGACATGCAAAAGACCTCAGAATGTTTTAAAAACAAAAGGAATGTGAGGATTTTCAAACTGGTCTCATGACTTTCAGAGTCTGGCTTGTGGTTGTGCAATGCTTGTGGTCAGCCATACTGTACAGAGAATATGCTTGAACAACATTCGTTTTGGAAAGATATTGCTGGAGTTCTTCCCACCTCGACAGCCTGAGGAACCAAACTCCAAAGCTGTGAGAACCAAAGTCAAAGGCAAAGTCCAGAAGAGAATCAGTAAATGCAGGCTCACTTCCAATGCTTAGGAGGCCTGTGTTTGCATCAAAGCAGCCAATGTACCTCAGAAAGGTCACCTGAGATTTAATGAAACTGGAAATACAGCATGAATCGCTGCTTTCTGCTTGCGGGAACAAGGGCCCTTACGGCACTGCTCATTCGTGCAGTGCAGGCAGAAGCTGCTGACCTCGGAGAATTTTATTCCTAGCAGAGAGTGGTTCAGCGGTTAGACAAGAGGGGTGAGAGTATAGCATGTAACAAAACTGCTGTGAAGAAAAAAATGAGCTGATGAAACACTTTCTGTTTCACTTGCTGGAGGTGGAAGGACTATCTCCCATTGCCATTTTTTCCCTCTGGGATATTAAAAAAAAAAAAAAGAGCTTCCTGAGCAGTCTTGAGATTAGTACACTATTTAAACCCATTTAATTACTGTGATGAATTACATGCCTGCCATTGATCTCCTTGTTCTTATTTGTCCTGAAGTACTAATAGGCTGTTCATTTTGCCTTTTAAAAGTACAAAGTTTGAAGAGGGTTTCTGTTTACTTATGTTAATAACTAATCACAAGACTGTACATGACTAATTGGTCTGTTTGTTTTACTGTCCTCCGTGGCAATGCTGATAAGCTTTTCTGGGAGCATGCAAATCAAGCTGCTATCAGCAAGAGAGGCCTTCCCTGTAAAAAAGCAGAAGGAGCAGGCAAGTTGCAGTTATTAGCTAGGAAAGGTAGCAGCCGCTTGGGGACAAGGAGCTGCCTTTAGCTGGAAACGGCAGGCCAGGGAGGGGGACGGGCCTTAATGAGCCGCGAGGACAAGAGACCTGCAGTGTAATTAACTCCCAGAAGATCTCATTGAGTGTTCAGCAGAACCCCCACTCAGCAGTCCTTCCACCTTCATTGGAATTAAAGTTTAATTTGGTGTCAAAGGGCAGAGGAAAGACCTGCATTATCAAGCGTGGAAATCAATGAACTGTGTGAAGGAAAAGGTCACACCCCCAATTTTCTAGCACAGAAGGTCCAAAGAAAAAGGTAAAGATGTAAAACTGCCCAACATTTACTTCTCAGTGCTGGGAGCGGGAAAGACAGATATTTCACCCCATATGCTTGTCACTATCTCTCTTTCAATAAAAGAATCCCCATTTCCATGGAGGAGGGCAATTAGGGTTCAGGAAGGGTTTTTCCTCTTTACTAGCAGCTGTTATTGTTGTTTCTAAAGCCTAAAGAGTTGTTGCAGAACTTTTAACCTGGTTTAACACAGATATCTAAGGTGAAGTGGGCATTTCCATCCACAGTTGGCCTCAAACATTTCAAGATATCTTAGCTCAGTGCATTTTCCTGGTGTTACTGGGCCGTGTATCCACCCTGTTACACCCATGAATGAGAATACCAGCTACTGTCAGACCTCCAGTTGCTATATGGCAAGTGAGTAATTTTCCATGTAGAAATTTTCCTAACAGTTAGCAACCTAAATTAGTGCAGGTCGTGAGTAGCATTCAGACAGAACCAAGATCAGGAGATAGTCGCAAAGTACTTGTTGCTTTTAACTACACACAGACTGCCTGAAGCCCAGGCTTCAGTAGCCATCGCAGTGGAGCCATCTCCCTGTGTAGGCACTGCACTGAGAATGGTGGAAACTCACCTAAACAAACCCCTCTGCAAGTTGTCCCCCTGCCTCTGTTGGGTAATGCCATCCTTCTAGTGAAGCAACCTTTGCTCTTCCTCTGCCATTCCTCGTCAGTGACCCATCGGCTCCCACCCTGTGCTGTATCTGCTGCAGAGACCTTACCGTCCTACTGTCTGCTATGTTCTCTGGCACACATAGGGACACTGTAACATAATCATTATCACTGTACTTAGAAACTAGAAAGGGTTTTCATTCATCTTCAGAGTAAATGGAATATCATCAGAAGGACAAACCCATAAAACAAGTAAGCACACATGTGCTTGGTAAGTAAGCCCCAGTACTTGGTCCAATAGGCAGGTAGCTCTTGGGAAATGACACTGTCCCACACAGTGCAACAACTTGGGTAACACCTGCGTGGAGTTACTTCATGGATTACCTCACACAAGGGCAAGCGGTCAACACTCCAGTTTCCATACATACAAATGGTGGCTTCGAAATCAGTTAAACTGTGACCTCTTGCTGTTTGTTTCACTGACACAAAGACACATTTGCTAGCAAAAATTATGTTTGGTTCATCCTGCAAATTAAGTAAGTGCTATTTCTGCATGTATGCAGAGTGCAGAAAGGATAGCTTGTCATTTATCTCAAGCAATACCTTGTCATCTTTTTGGAACAGAAAGGTTTCCTGAAATGTCTTTATTTTTCAATTTCCAAGTACTTTGTTAAGCCCAGGGGAAAGTGGCAATCCCAAAAGCAAAAGCTTGCCTCCATGCACAGGGATTTTCTGAGCTGAAATTCACAGCCTCAGCAGACCACAGACTAGTTTGCAGGCCGCCTGCAGCTAGTCTTTCAACTTTGGCTGTACTTGCAGCTGTTTACACTTGAACTGCATCTTCTCTAGTCCATGTTCATTAGCCTTTCCCTTTGCATATATAGTACAGCTCCCACCACGCCAATCTCAGCACAACTGAGCTTTCTTGGTCAGCACTGAGCTTTAGCAGGCATTCCTTCTGCCAGGTCGTATGGATCCTCCATGCAGCAGACCTTCTGCCACAGCTGGTTTAGACACCCAATGAAACTTTTACACCAGCTGACCAAATTACAGCCCGTTACATTTTCCTGCCCATCTCTCATGAAATACCGGGATACTGTGGTAATTTGTAAGACCAAGCTGTAGGCATCACCCCAGCAAGTTGTGCACCCCACATATTTCTATCGTAGAGAGCCAAAGTAACTCCTGTCTCACCCTGCCCAATCACCTCAGCTCAGGCCTGGATGGTTCCCATTTGATCCATTCACTGCCTGACCAAGCCGAGCTTTACTGTTAAGACCGCAGCACAGCAAGCCCAGCTCTTTTGAGTTGCAGCTAATCACAGTTCATCAGCCAGCCTCTTGGAGAAACAGTGGAAACCCGTCTGAATTGCTTTCAGAATTCAGTTATTAGTTTCCATCCAATCGAGCAGTAGACTTGGAATTAGCCCCACAGAAAGCAATCTAATCTTGCTACAAATTTTACATACTAAAAAACCTTAGGAGCTCTTGATACATGTCTGTGATGCATTTTACATTACTTGGGTGTAGATAAGGCCTTCATAATCACTTAGCTGTAGAAAATCTAATGTTTTATTCAAATATTAGTTCAGTGCTTCCATCATTATTCAGATTGTTTCCTCCAATGTCAAAAATGTAAAAGCTGAATGATCAGCATTTATTCTCAAATCTTCGTTCAATGACCATTTCACACTTGGAGCTGTCAGATTACAAAAAAAAAAAAAAATCCCTGCTACTGCTTCAACTTCCTTGCAAAATCCTTCCTGCAAATTTCACTGCACAAAAGGGGATTTCACCTTGTACAAAATCTTTCATGAACAAGCCACAGAGCAGTAACAGAAACACTCTCGAACCTTCAAACATATTTGTCCATCAGAAATGTGTCATTTTCTTACAGCAGCTGCAGAAAAATTGTAACTTTCCAGTTCAATGCATGGCATGTGCCAAGAGGTTTCCATAAATTTACAGAATAAATTAATTTGGATACAAAAAGTACTTAGTCAACAGCAACAGATCACACCGGTACGTTTCAAAAGTGTCTGTTTCACAAAATAAAGGAAGTTTTAGAGTTGTTTCTATTTGACAGGTCTGTATAACTGCTCTTCTGTTGAATGTGGCTGAAGTGTGAATTAGAGTGAAAATTGTAACAAAAAGAGATATTTTCATCAACATTCATCTAAATTGCTTGTGTTACCACAAGTTTGCTTTGATGGTTCTCATAATCTTCTCTGTTTGCTTTTTGCACTGTTTAGACTAGCAAGATCTAGTTCACAAGAATATTTCTACAACGACTCCTGAGTTAGCTCAGGTTATAAATGTTTGCAGAGTCACCTCCACAGCAGAGGCAGCCAGTTCATCTGCAAAAACGGTACCGTGTGCCTTAAGTATCCAACGTCCTGCACTGACAGTGAACAACCAGTAATGCACAGAACAGTTTTGGCCCATTGCCTGTAGACAGCTAAAATGAACCTGTATCAAACGCTCACTGTGTATTTTGGAGTATGAAATTTTTCAAATTCTTTACACAGTTATTTTGCAAGCAGAAATATGGAAGAAATTCAAATGAAGGGGGTAAGGGCATCTTAGGCCACCATGCATGGACTAAGAGCACGTGAGTGGCCTGCTGCAGTGGCAAAGGGTGGTATGGCACATCTCAGTTACATCCTATCATTTGCCCATGCCAACACAATTTGCTGAAACTACTGCATTCATTATCTATCCATTTAGTCTATAGAAACTCCAGCCAGAGCTTCCTTTACTTTTGAATTTTTCTGCAGTGAAATCTGATCTTCTCAGCTGCTGAATTGCTCCCACAAAATGTTGAATGGCCCAAAGCCCTCCAAGCCTCACAGGACAGAGTAGACTGCTGTTTTGCTCCACTCCAAGAGGATCTTGCACTGGGGAAAACACATTTGAATGACAATGTAAAACTCTGCTAGGTGCAGGAACAGAAGCCTCTGCAATCAAGTATTAATCTTAGCTTGAAGTTAAAGGTAGAAGCACAGCCAAAATGGCCTCTGTCCTCAAAGAGGAAGGCAAACACCCCTTGCCTTGCTCCAGCCAGCTATCACACAGCACCAGTAACCCCTGGTGACCCTCATGAGCCCTCCAAGTACTTTCTTTGCCCCTGTGTCTTTTCTCAGGGCACAGTATTTCTTATAAGCAGCCTCCTGCTCCCTCCCAGTACCTCAAGTAAAATGAGTAACGTAGTACCCGATCCAAAGTCCACACAAAGCAATCAGGGTCTTTCTATGAGCTTCAATGGATGAGTCCCTCAATAGCGAGCATGGCATGAAGTGGTTTCTGTCCCTAGGATGAATGAAGGAGACAAACAACCATTTCCACCCAAGCAGGTGCTGCAAAGAGAGGCACACTAAGCATCACATGAAGCACGCTGTTGTTCTGTTTATTCCCTGCATAAGAAAGAAGGCGCTCAGGACATGCTATGAGCTGTGCGGTGGAACACCTACACAAAATCCTGCAGAGTCAGGCTAAACACAGTTGCTGACTGAGAAATAGCATAATCCCAGATAACTTCACAAACATCTTCAAGGCCTAGGGCCTACCACAGGGATGCACCGTCAGTAAGACCTTTTGTTTATTCATGGACTCTGTTACTGTGTCTGCTGAATGCTGTCTGAGACACGCACACCACAAAGCAAGACAAACGAGTGCAGCAAGATGACTGGGAGCACTGCTGACGTCAGATATCTTTAGTTTCTTGCAATTTCCAGGCATCAGATGTGGTGTGCGGCAGAGCTGGGGTGTAGGTTGGGAGACGGCATTATCTCTCTGTGGAGATAACCTCTGCCTTCCTCACATCAAGTCATATGCATCTATATGATGCAAATGCTGAACTGGTCAACAGCCTAAGGAAAATCGGCTCCTAAGTGTCAAGTAATTTCAGTGCAGGCCTTGCAGTATACACACTTTACAATGGAGCAGTCAGGATTAAGCACTGGCCTTAATAAACAAACAAAGTTCAAATGTATCAGTTTGTTCCACATTGTAGATTTTTCCATTCCAAAAAATGCTTTAATGGCTTCAAGGAAAACTGGTTTCTAAGTAAAAGCATCTTCGTCAGTAATTATCACAGCCAGCCCAAAAAGTTCTCAGAATCTGGAGTCATTAGTGTAACAGAGTCAAACAGGATAAGCCTTGGCCGTAACAGAACTGCTAATGCATAAAGGATAAGACTTAGTTTTGTCATCTGAAGACTACATTACTTACTACGGTTGGAAGTAGGTCAAGTGCCCTCAGGAAATACCTATTTGGTTCTCGCTGAGAAGTAATCTGATACTCACACATCTCCAGCCTCATTAAAACCTCAATATGAGGCAAAGTCAAGGATGTCAGCTTACTTTCTTCTTGCATTGAACAGTCAAGCAGTGTTGTTTGAAAGGAAGGGTTTATTATTTTTAATCAGACACTCAAGCAAATCACATTGTCAGTGACTCACATGCAGAGCTGTTTAGTTTTCCAGCAGCCAACACAAGATCCATAATGTGAGGACACAACACAGCAGCTAGAGGGTTGCAAGATGGTGTGCGCTGCAAGGCCATGCAAAAGCTTAAGTGTGGGCTTAATTTAAAGGCCATAAGCAATCCTCACCATTATGTTTTCAACAGAACCACTTGCTTACACAGTTGTCTGAGAATGGGATGAATCAAAGGATATAAGGAGAAACATCCCTTCATGCTAATAAGAATGGTGATTACCATGGAGGTAGCTCCAAGGGATTTTTATGGATGGCTGTGTGTCAGGTCATCAAGTTTTGCTTCTCCAGCTACAATTCATGTAATATACCAAGCACATGATCTGTCCTGTGTTTTTATTATTACTAATCTTTCTTCTTCAGTGCTTGCTTTTCTTTGAGAAGAAGCAATGAGGACCCAAAATTGGGAGAAGGGAGTTAAATTAATCATCTAACTGTGGTGTGTGTTTCATGAGAGTATTGAAAACTAGGCCAAGTTAGCTCCCTGCCACAGATTTTTTTTTTTTACTTGCCGAGGGGAATAAAGTGATGCAACCTCTATTCCTCCAGTTTCAAAAGAAGGCAAAACTCCTCACTTTACTTCCAGATTTGACACAAAATTAATGTGATGCTTATTGGAAAACAAAGTCCTGCAAGAGAAACAACACAAAGCATCTCCTTCTAAAGACTTGTTCAAATTTTAATTATTTCAGATAATAAACATTGTACTAAAACTTAGAAGGCCACAGGGGAGACGGGTGGACAAAGTAAAGAGTTATTGCCTCCAGGGGCAGCTATGGTAGCAATTCTCTCCCATAGCACTTTGCCAATCTGCTCTGCCCCACTTGTCTTCCTCTGAATCTCTTCTCTGGTCCCTTCTGAAAAATCCGGAGGCCTATTCGTTGACCATTCAGGCTCCAATCACTAGTTGAAGGCTGCCATGAGGATGCGACAAGACATTTATAGTTGAGGTAATGGATCTCACCCATTCAAACTGGGCCTATCGTCCTCACCAGAGGAGGAAAGTCTCCACGGATGGTAGCTGGAGTAAGTCAGTGGGAATTGCAAGGACAGGTAGCTCTAATGTAGCACATCCTACACACAAACTGATCTGCACATTTTCTGCAGAGCCTCAGCAATTAACGCAAACCAAAAGTGGGGACAATGGAGCACCCCCACAGCACATGGTGGGGAGTTACTACCTGCCCTGCCCTAGGGATTTGCAACTGCAAGACCTCCTCGCAGGCATACTCAGGCCGATGGCTGCACCATGTCTCTGCAAGCAAGGAAAGCACATCCGTTATCCAAGCCTAGCTCATTAAGTATGATTATTCCCATTGTACAGACCCATTACAGAAGATTCTCATGTTGAACAAGAGGGATGTGCCAACACTAGAGAGGGGATTAGTGCCAGAGTACAGGTGGAGAGTTCCTGGCTCCCACCCTGTCCTCTGACTGCATCTCTTTTGCGTGCAAGGGCTGTTTTTTTGTCAAGCGATATCTGAGGGAAAAAGGAAAAACAACAAAAATACCAACAGGTTTCAAAATAGCTTACACTGCCTGTCAAAGCCTTGTACATGTCCCCAAGTGCCAAGCCAACAAACTACTTAGCAGCTTTTGTTGAAAACAATTAACATTTCAACTTTATCTTTTCTCTTCTTTCAGACAGCTACAAAAAGATTGTAAAAAATTACAATACCAGCATTCACTGAGGCTGGCTCAGTCCTGCTCTGTCTGAGCTGTTGCCAGCACATGCCTCTGCTGGGAAAGGGCAGCCTGAAAATCTTGAGAAGTCTATTCCTCTTCAGTTTGATATTTCTAATGCAAGAAGGAAAACCCACCAGTGAGGTGAAAGCAAGCCAGAGCAGCAGGACCAGGAGGAATGGAGCTCTACAGTCGATGCACAGAGGCTAGGAAACAATCAAAATGGCTCTCAAATGGCATCTAAAGGCTGGTTTCCAGCAATAACACTTTTCCCCATATGAATATAAGATGCTTTCAGGTAGTTGTCAGCTCTATCTGCAGCTGGCATACTACATTATTCCCAGGGAATCTGGTGAATCAGTGAGGCTGTTGCTCTTCAGTTGGGGTCAAGAAATATGAGAAGGAGAGGGGGGAAACCAGGGTGCCTAGTTCAGTACTTGATCTCATACAGCTCCTAAAATGTGTGAACAGGGGAACTATATTCTTTTGACTAGTCAGGAGCAGAGTCTCTTCAGCATTGTGGCAGTACTAATCAGGAATATCAGTGATTTCAAGTGAGTTACACCAATAGGACGGGAGAGCCAGAGATTCTGCTTTGTCTTTGTCTTAAATTATTTACGTCCCAAAGAAATGAACAAAGTGCACAATCTGTTGTTAACCTGCATCTTAAAATTAGGCCCACAAAGTTAACCACAGCTGGAAGATAAGTATCAGATTCTCACAAGGCCAGTATTACTCAGTAATATATTTATGCACAAAGAACTGTGACGCAATTCTTTTCTTAAGAGTCTGAAAACTTAGGTCTATAATAACTGCAGGCTATGGCTCTTAAAAAACATACGTGGTATTCAGAGTGCCACCGATATCCAGATAAACAATTAGCAGACTTTAGGGAGCTCTGTAAGTGCCTAGTGACATGTAGATTTGCAATCATTGCTACAATTAACAAGTATTTTGCCTGCTGAAGTAGAAGTCAAATTTGGTTTGCATGCAGAAAAATGCCTGTTCTCAAAGCCAGCCCTTGTCTGCTCAGCTTAGCTATGGCAATGGGTGCCAGGCTCATCTCCATGAGACAGGTCCTCACCACTGTAGATTGTCAGGGACAGCATCCCTTTGTGCCTGTGAACCCATTGTCATGTCCATTTTGTTGTGATTGCCTAGTGTATATTATGAACTCTTCTCATCATTTCAGGTGGATACTTAACAACTACAGCACAATGCAGTGAGTGACAGTCTTAGTTACTGTATCTGGAAAGTATTCTTCTGCAAGTTGTCCTATTTCTGTAGTCTCCATCTTTGCAATAGTTTGGCATGCGCTTACAGTGGGAAGGAAATGGATACAAATCTGAGCTCTGGGGTTCAATCACCAACCAAGCGGAACAAATGGCAAAAGTGGGTCTTTCCTCTGAGCACATCCTGCCATCAATCCAAGACAATTCAGATTTGGGGAGAGATACGGTGAAAATATCCAGCAGGGAAGGGGATATGAGAAAAAGAACCCTGTTTCTAACAGTGGGATATCAGTAGTCTGAGCATATCATCACCCATTAGTTTAATCAAAGTTTAAATGGTGTTTGCTATTGCAGGCAGATGTTCTTCACAGATTTCACTTGAAAAAACAGTATTTTGAAAAATAGTTTAAACCAGTAGTTCTAAAACATGTGGACTGAACACAAACACTTGCAGCAGTAATGGCCACAAGAACAGCAGAGACATCGGTTTCAACAGCACTCAGCTAAGTGACTCTGATTAGCAAGTTCCTCTGTGATACAAGGAGTTGGTCTGGAAAGTAAAGAGGAAGCCAGAACAGAAACTTGGATCAAAGTATAAGATGCATAGAGCAGCCTATGCTACTCGGGAAGGTGGCAGAGAGTTGTGTCAGAGCTGCAGCTGCCCAGTGGACTTCCCTAGAGGAGGCAGCAGTATCGCTGCAAAGTGACGAGATCATGAAAAAGTACAGAAGTGTTGCCCTTGAGAGTAACAGCTGCAGCCTTTGGGCGGGATGCATGCGTTAAATGAGAGTCTGGCCACAGCTGCGGGTGCAGCAAGATCCCAAGGCTGTGACCTATTCTAGTGACTGGCAATCTGCAGTGGAGTAAGAAGAGTTATATCATCTAAAGACCTGTGAGTATACGTACTTAAGGCTGCTTGGATTGAAGCAAATAGGTTAACTTCACTCCTTTGGGAAAAAAAAAGAATGCAGCCAAGTTGTAGCAGGCAAAATCATTAGCTCGCAAACAGATTTTAGTGCAGTGAAGACATCTACTGAAAGGTATTCCATAACGTCAAACACAGTAGAGTTATGCATAACTCCCATTTATTTTACTGAACTAAAAGAACTCATTTGAAGTACTGTACTGCCTATTAGCTGCCATAGAATTAAAAGCTATATATCAAGAAAAAGGAATGCTAAGCTTTGTTAAAAACACTTACAATGGCAAATTTTATGGGAAGTGATATTGATAAGAAAACTTACTGAATGGTGGTATGGGTAGTCATTTTATATTATCAAAAGCCTGGTACCAGTAAGCAGATAAAGAATTTGTATCTCAGTTTCACAGAGGTTTAAATAAATAGCTAAGATTTGGGGGTTGCATTCAAATAAAAAAAAATAATTTACAGCTCAGTGCAGGTGAAATTTAGATGTTTTAGTCTAGTTCAAAAAACAAAAAGTAAAACAACAAACCAGACCCTATTCAAGGCATTCGGCAAAAAAAGCAATTAAAATGAAGGGCTAGACTTAGGTCCTATCTACTAAACCAGTGAGGTGGAACAAGCCTCTCTAATTAATCAATAATCCACAGGGCAAGGAATTAACTTCTGGATATTCCCTGAATAATGTTTTATATGCTATTCAGAAGGGAGGGCTACGTGATACATATATAGAATTGCTCTCAATTTATCGTACTGGTGTTTCATTTTTCTGTAAAATACTTAAATACTCAGAAACCAAAGGGAAAGAAAATGTCTCTATAATTTCATGATAAATTGGATGCCCCTTAAGAGACAGGATATGGACTTCCATCTTAATTTCAAGGAACATTTTCTATAGAGTGAAAAAGCAGCCACAGACAAGACTGGGACTGAAACAAGAAGTTTGAAGAAAGAGCCTGCAGCTCCAGGAGCAAGGGCACCCTCTTAAATGTGAGGGAACATCGAGATTTGAATTCCAGGTTCCCATATCACAGACAAGCACACTAATTGCTATCTGTTGAATCGAAAGAGGGATCAACACCTCCCCTACTTCATGAGTGCAGCCAGGAAAAAAAAAGTTCAGCCTGAAAAATTTAACTTGAATCCATAAATAGGGTTTCCCATGAAGCCAAGAGATTTGCACCGGCACAAAACTGATTAGTCACACTGGAAAATGAGGCCTTCCATCTACTAAAGAGATTTTACAGCTGAAGTCAACATGCTTTTGGAGCCATGCTATTTCTCCATTCTCTCCTGACTGAATCTCCTGGGTTATACAGTGGGAGGATTTGCCCTTCTACTATTCTGTCTGACATTCACTGACTCTCTAGTTTGACAGTAAATACTTGGTCACCTCTGAGGACTGAACTGTGAGTCTGGAAGCACAACTACAGAAACCCTCATACTTTGTTGTGGAGGAGAATATAACCACAGGATCTGGCTTAGTGATCTTCCTCTTGGGACAGGCTTCAATGTAGGCTTCACTAAATAAACAGTGACATGAAGATATTTGTCAGGAGTAGCATATTAAAGGCTAACAAATAAGTGTATTAAACTCATCATTTTTCCTCACATTGAAAAAAAAAAATGGAGGGATGAAAAAATTCCTTTTCAGAGTACATATCTTGATTAGTCAAAGTATTACTACCTACTAACTCTTTTTACAGTATGGGCACCACTTGGTAGCCATATGTCAGCTGAATTCCTTGGAAAATTGGGCCCACACTGATTTTGTTTAGCTTTTAGGACTGTGTTCAAACAGAGGAAGTTCAGACATTTGGCTAGTATAACAAGATTTTGAACAGCATCAGCCTGAGTATAGTGAACTAGAAGTGATTCTCCAGCCCACACCTGAGACAAGGCCTATTAAGAGTACTCTTATCTCCTCTCCAAGCTACAGTTCAATTCACTAATTGATTTGTGATCTTACTAAATCACAAGCCTGGATCTGGAACATCTTCCTAATTCTTTTCATGCTGTGTCTGGCAATAGGCACCATTTCCTGGAATGAGGGGCGCAGAGACACAATGACTGTCCACATCATGCCCCGAGTGAACCAGTTTATCATCGGTACATGCTTGGGATGTCCAAAGTCAAGAGACATTCTCCTTTTACTCCTTTCTTTCTTTAACTTCTTCAGTCACTATTTTAACCTATTTACACTCTTGCCCTCCACAGATCCCAGTAACAACCAATTCCATAATGTAATTATGCATGGTGTGAAAGAGTACTTCTTTTCTTTGTTATAAACTACTTGCCCAAAGTAAATTTTTTTCTCTTTGGCAGTACTTCATGTGTTCAGCATGGGATCGCACCTGTCACTTTACTGTCTGGTCACTCAGATACCTCAGATCCTTCCACAGTTCTTTACAATAAGGTTCCTTTTCAGCGAATCTGAACACATTTGTATTATCTTCTAGTTTTGCCACCTCACTGTTCATTCTCCTTGTGGATCATGTACGCATGGCGAATATCACAGATCTCATCACAGACCCTGCAGAATTCCTTTGTGACTTTCATTTTTGTCAGGAAAACCAGCCTTTTTTCATCCTGTATTTTAATCAATAATTTGACCCTGAAAGGATCCTTTTTTTTTTCCCTGCCATGGCAGTTTAGGAACCTTGAGATTTTAAAATCCACTTCTTTCTGAAAATCCACATATTCAGTATTACAGGCTTGCTGACTCTGAAGAACCTTGATGGCTTGCAAAGCATGCCTTTCCTTTGTAAATGTGATACTGACTCTTCTCATATATTCCATCTCCTCCTGATCATATTCTTCATTATACTATCTACTTTGTTCAGAACTCAAGTCAGTTTTACTGGTTTATAGTTTATAGAATCATAGAGTCATAGAATGGTTAGAGTTGGAAGGGACCTTTAAAGGTCATCTAGTCCAACCCCCCTCCAAGGAGCAGGGACATCCCTGACTAGATCAGGTTGTTCAGAGCCTCATCCAGCCTGGCCTTGAACATTTCCGGGGATGGGGCATCCACCACCTCTCTGAGCAACCTGTTCCAGTGCTCTACAACTCTCATTGTAAAAATTTTTTTTCTAATATCTAATCTAAACCTACCTCCTTCTAATTTAAACCCATTACCCCTTGTCCTATCACAACAGGCCCTACTGAACAGCCTCTCCCCATCTTTCCTGTAGGCCCCCTTCAGGTACTGGAAGACCGCTATCAGGTCTCCCGGGAGCCTCCTCTTCTCCAGGTTGAACAGCCCCAACTCTCTCATAGGAGAGGTGCTCCAGCCCTCTTATCATCTTTGTGGCCCTCCTCTGGACCCTCTCCAACTGGTCCATGTCCTCCAGAACTGGACGCAGTACTCCAGGTGGGGTCGCACCAGGGCAGAGTAGAGGGGCAGAATCACCTCCCTCGACCTGCTGGCCACGTTCCTCTTGATGCAGCCCAGAATGCGGTTGGCCTTCTGAGCCGCAAGGGCGCATTGCCCACTCATGTTGAGCCTCTCGTTGCCTAGATTCTCCCTGGTAACCCTATTTAAAAGTTAGTGCCGTATTCAGTTAACCTCTAGTCATCTGACACAAGGCTAGTTTGAAGTGCAGGTAGTATAAGAATTCCACATCCAAGCACCTACAAAACAAAATACAGTACAATCTGATCCTGGCGGTTTTCCAGTCTTCACATTATTGTTTTATTATCCTAATTTGCATTGTTTATCACCTCTAGCATGGCAGTCAGGATCAACCTGAAGAGACTCAGGCTTTCCCATACAAAAGTCTAGAAGTTCAGCCACTGGAGTTGAGCTAGACAGGAGTGGTGAAAGTATGCACCTCTAATATAATTTCAGGTAACTCACTTAAAGACTTTGTCCATGAGTTTCCTGTTTATTAAAGTGAATGATAATAGTTCCTTGTTTACACTCCTGGTCACCTTAGAACATCCAGCATGGAGGTGTTTGCAAAAACGCTTTGCACACAATAAGGTTCTACCCTTGGTGTGGGTATCCTAGCCATTCAATAACACCAGACATCATAGTTCCAGTAAAGTACCACTGTTACATCAGCTGAAGGTGACCCTGCATCCCTTTTTGGCTGGAACAGGCCAGGACTATTGGGACTGTCCTGGTCTCCTGTCAAAAGTCTTTTTTGGATATTACTTCGTCCTGGATATTTGCCTGGCGGGATTTTTTCCTGTCTCCGTCCCAAGCCAGGGCTCTGGAAACAGGCCTAAAGCAATTACACTGAAATCTTTTCATCCTGTTCACAGCCCAGTCTGCAGTTAGCAAAAAGCTTGCATCTATTGGGAAAGTTTGGCTTTGCTGTGGAATCTAGGGACCCGCCACCTTTGGCTCATGAAGCAGTCTCTGAGGGAGGCAGAAGGTCTCTTACTGGACACCTATACCCACTACAGTCCACACAATGCTACCTCTCAGTTTTCTCTTTACACAAAAGTTGGTGAATATAAAGGAGCCCAAATTATTTCCTCAAGCATTGTTTGCAGGGAGAGTTTACTGTAACAGCAGTGTGTTCCTTGCATGCTGTGAATATCCACCCAGAGCTTGCTGCCTGGATGCCCATGACAGCAGTGCTTGCAACATCAGCATCCTATGGGTGCCGTAACTCCAAGTGGGAAGAATACACATTATCTATTGTCTGTGCATAAACCAGCCGGCATTTGGTAAAATTGGAGGGTATTGAGTTAATTGCTCTTAAAAGCATACCAAAGAATAACAATGCTTAGTTTTCCGAAACAGGATCCCTTTAAAGACCTTCTGGTTTCAACTGGAATGAGCAGGTCTGCTTAGAGGATGACACAGCCCACGTGAGGTAACAAAGCTGAGCTCTTAAAGTTGCCAATAGAGGCCTCCCAAAAGGTAAACCCAGAGAAAAATACATTTCAGCTTGTGTTTACAAATGGGCAGGGAATACACATGAATGTGCAAAGGATCAGCAAGCCATGCATCAAAAGGGAGGCACCTGAAAGCGTGGGAAGCATAGCTCCTGCTGACTATGGGGGTAAGTTGCCACTAAATGGGGGTAAGTTGCCACTAAATGACTTTCAAAAGTAGTGTCATGTGTTTGCAGCCAGACTTAAGAAACTTCTACATGCATCTGTGGCCTAAGCAGGTTTTCACTTAATGAAGTGCCTATTTCGATAAAAACAGAGTAACGCAAAAGAAGGTGGTCATTAGGCTGGAGAGGAGCATGCCCGTTGCTTCAACACATACATGGAGCCTGAAGGGACATTGCAGGGTTGTCACCAGTGAACTGGCTGCAGGGACACTGGAAGGGTGAGCAGGGCAGCTGCAGCATGCTGCAACACTTGCTTTCCTTGCAACACCACCACCAACATTCACACTCACTGCAATAGCTGGAGCAGGGGGGTGGTGGAGACAAGAAGCTGAGACATGTCTGGGATACACAAGAACAAGTCACTGTGAATGAGAACCTGGCCAAACAGATATATCAAACAGTCAGGTCCTTGCAACCTCCAGATTTCTCAGGTGCTTTTCCACAGGCTGCTTCAGGCTCACCTGCATTAAGCTTAAGGGGAGAAAAGGAGGAGGAGAAAATCCACAGAGCAGTTAAAACAGACAAAATAATCCAATGCACGTCAGCTTGAACTCTGGGCCCTTCCTGTATCCAGTGGGTCAATAGCTTTTTTTCCCCAGCACATTGCTGGTTTTTGCTGCTAGGAGGAATGCAGCAAAAAGAATAATTGTTTCGTTTGCTGAGAAACCCAGAGGCCAGGAATACCCATGCGATTAGTACTGTGCTGGGCCTGCTGTTTGCTAGAGATGGTAGGAAAGCAATTTAAGGAATTTCCAAGTGACATAAACAGGCACGGCCAGATTCAGGCCTTTCTCAGGGCAAGATCCAACACCAGTGACACAGGCTCTGACTGGCTGCATAGGGAATTGGCCCCTTTTTCTCCATGGCCTAAATCATGGACACCAGCAAATTCTGTCATGTTTTCCAGGGTGATGTGAGAATGCAAGAACGGGGTAAGACTGTATGTTTGAGGTTGCTAAAGAAATCTATGTTCTTTTGTGGCAAGCAAAAACTAGCAAGGGGTGGTCCTCCTTCCCACAATGTAAATCAAAAAGAAAGTGCAAATATGTGTATTTTCTTACATCTGAGATTCATTCCAGAGGAACCCAATAGTGCTATAGCTATCTTTGTCTCTCTAAAAACCATGAGTTCTGCCCACATGCTGAGCCAACATTCACTGGGACAATTTTCTGCCAAGCAACACTGAATTTTTATGGCCCAGACATAAGTGCAAGTTGCTAAAGCAGAGGCACATGGATAATGCTGTAACGATGGCTATTTATTAACTGTCTTGAGAGCTGAAACATGCCATTTTTAAAGAACTTTAATGCCTAGGGGGAAAAAAGGTCTCACATAGCAATTCCTCTTTTAACTAATACTGTTCTTACTTTATGTACTTCCCTGCTTTGACTATGTGCCTCACAACAGCTCATTTCTTAATCCAGCCTCTCCTTGTGCTCTCCTCCTGTCTGTCCCCTCTTTAACTCCTGTCATTTCTCTTCCTTTTCCCAGTAGACCCCCAAGGCATACTATAAAAGCAGTAGACTGTGGATGTCCTCCAGATGGGAAAGCAGAGGGAGCGACTCCTGCCCTGCCATGCCTTGAGGGACATTGTCAGTGATGAAAAAGGAGCACATTGCCTCCACAGCCTTGTGAAGCAGTTCTAGGGCTGGCCATTGAGCCCAGCCTGGTGCCGCTGCAGCTTGTGGCAAGCACCTCAGTGACACCTTCACACCAAGCTGCAGCTCTTTTAGTCATGCAGGAGTCCCAACCATGAATAAGCACAGGGCAGCACCAGATCCAAACCCCTTGGCTTAGAGAACGCACTCTTCCAACCCCCTTGGGGAAACGGGGAGGGAGGGAGAACAATGTGCTGATCACAAGGTTCAGGGATTTCTTCAGGCTTTTATGAAATATCTGGCATTTTTCAAAAACCTCCTCGGGATCTCCCTTTCCTGCTGCTTGCCCACACAGATGCTCTCATATGATTGTGTTTACTGTCACCCGCGCATTCCCAGCGCCCTGGAAGTACAGCACTGTGCAAGAATGCCTGAGGAGGCAGCTGACAGCATTGCAGCAATTCCTCAGCTCCCCAAATCCTCTGCCCCACAGAGAAAAACACCCTGCAGGGGATACAGACCCACTCCTCTGTTACCCTAGCTGGAAGCAAGTCTATTCTGCATTCGGTGAGCTCAATGCAAAGAGGAAGGTGGGTGAAAAGTATTTTGAGCCCACTTCTCATCTTTCCTCATCGGAAATAAAGAATAGCAGAAGCTGAGGAACGAACAACTACTCCTCCTACCTCATGCTGTGTGGCACAGTTTAGAGCCCTCTTTCCTGCGGCATTTAGTTACACACTGTCAAGCTCTTGCATGTCACCAAGGTCTTTCTCATCCTCTTCAGCGCCTTTATGGCTGCCTATGTTATAGATTACAATAAACTGCAATTTTGCATGCTGTATCAGCAATGTTCTGCTTTACAAAGCCTTCTTTTGCACCTTCTAACAAACTATACTCCACTTCTAACCCCTCAGGAAAGGCATTTTTCCCTTCCGTGACAAGGGGAACTTCCTTTTAAAACCTCACTTCTTACAGGAACTGTCTACACTATACCTGCACCTTTTTAATTAAATCAGCACAAGTTAAGTTGTTTTTCTTTTTTTTACTTTCTGCAAAGAAATGTGACAAAAAGGAATATATTGCCAGGAAAAGTAATAGTTCTTTTGTTTGAGGGGACTTTTTAAAGAAAATTAAACAAAAAGCTATCCATGTTCTGGTGAAATTCAAAAGCATGCAGGTGGTTCTTCGACAACAACATGCATTTTCTACAATCAAGTATACTTTTATGAGAAATTTGTTTTCAGCTAACAACCAATTCACTGAAAAAGAAAAGCCTTCTACATTTCTTTAAAAGACCAGATTATTGATCAGCCCTGAGCAATACTCCTATTTCAGTCTAGCATGGATTATTTTTATTTAGCTTAAATTCCATTCCTTATTACCTTCAAGTGAATCAATAAAGCCAATTTAAAATGAAATTAGGGTGTCAGAAATTATATCAGTTAAAAGTAAATTGTTTCTTCTTCTCTCTTTTTTTAAAAATTAAAACTAATGAACCCAACTATTTCCAAATTTTCATATACACATGTTCTTAATTACATACACCCAAGAATGTGCACAGGATTATATTGGTCCACATTTGCATGTGCATATACAGATGCTTACACCTGGAAATAAGCACTGAAATTCCTACAACTGCCTGCAAAAAGGTTTCTTGCCCTGGGAGGTCAGTCAGGTTGTGTGACAATGAATCCCTCTACCGAAGGTTATTTCTGCAGGAAATTTCTGCAGGGCATTTCTGAGTTTCTGAGACAATACTGGATCAGATACTACTGTCGAAGTAACATTTCAAAACTTTTTATTATATTCAGTCTGTTTTTTTCCCACCATCTACAGGAAAGATTTGCATTGCCCTTTACTGAATTTGGAGACAAAGCAATAGTTTGTCTTTCTAAGGGTGCAAGATTTGTGCAGTTGCGTTGCCTATGTGCTCTCTCCTAGATGAATAACTTGCAAACCCTGTGACCGGTTTCAACCAAGTTCAACACAATAGCAGCGCTCTCACAAATATTGACTCTCTAAGTTTCATGAAAACAGGTGATTTAACTTCCATGACTTCAGTTTGCTTCCACTCTCATTACATTTGTTCAGTCACTTGCAGCTACTCTCTTGAGAAGGAGGTGTTTAGGAAAAGGGAAGAGGGGAGCATAAATTGAAGGCAGTGGGCTAGAAAGCAAAGGGTGTGGCTAGAAATCAAAAATGTGGACACACACAGCTCAGACTATGGCTTCCATCCACCTTGCATCTATAATTTCCCTTGACAGACCTGACATCACACACAATGTGATCACTGGTGCAGGAGATACACAAACACATGCAGCAACGTGTTAACAAAGGGGCTGATGAAGGAACAACAGATGAAAAAAAAGCTCTTACTTGATGGCATTATAAAATATTGCTCCCAGGAAATTTAGAGGCTTTATGCAGTAAAACTTGGCTGGACACATATAGCTCACTTTAACAGTTCAACTGGATCTGGATTCAGACCCTTTTGTTTTATGCCGTGCAGAACCAGACAGTTAATGCTATCTTCCAGCTATACAATGAAGCCATATTTTACTATCCTGTGTAATGCTTTGGCCTCCCTGAATTGAGATGCTGCACAAATACCCACCATGAAAACATAGACACTTTTTCATTGCTAAAATAAAATGTTATCTAGCTTTGTTGCTTCTAGAAAAGAGGCAAAATTAATACACACATTTTTAAAAGCTGGGGCACATCACACTTGTTCCAGCCAAAACCATGGCCACTTATCTGGGCACAGCCACATGTTTGCAGAACCAGAAGTAGATTTTACAAGTCACTCTGCTTGCATCGTTAAGTTTATTCTCCTTTAAATACATACACCAAAGTTGCACTTGAAAAAAGGTGATCTTAGATGACTGGAGTAAAGTAAGTAAACACTATTGTCCAGACTTGTATTGTTCCTCTTCTCTGTATTTCAATCCTGTTTTTAAGGGTGGTAGACTACTGATAGCCTTGTGCAAGCAGTCATGGCTCAGACATGAAAAATGATTGTGTCATGTATTCCTGACTCAAAGTGCAGAGGTACAGATCAAGAAATAATCTATCATCACACAAACAAAACTCTGATTCCTTGGACTGCATTTAAATACACACCATCAGAGCTCTGGCATGCCTTTTTCCTTATCCCATATTCCCAAATTGTCTATGTCCCTGCTGTCCCAGAGTGCCCAAAGAGAAATACATAAAAACAAAGTGTGGCTCAAATATCAATCTTCAATCCAATAATTTCTATGCTGTAGCTCTCTTATTTAGGTTCCAAACAGTCCTTGCAGGTGCAACTGACAGCACCTATATTTTAGCTACTTATTCTCAGTATTATTTATCAGAGGTGCATTCAGAGACACCCTCCCATCTCCATTGCAACTTTCTGAGCATCCTGCTTCTGCTAAAGGACTAAATGTTTTGGAAAATGTGTGCTCAGTTCCCATTTACCTCAATAACTTGCTCAGCACCTGGCACCATCCAGCCCTAAAGCTCATTTCTGGCCAGTCTTGGCAAGTCTGCATCTAAACTTTGCATCCAAGGCATGTGACATTATTTTTCCTGCTTCATTAGTATAAACGTCAAGTAAAATCTGAGTTGAGAAAAGACCTTGCACCAGAATAAATTCCTGCAGTTTATGGTTAAAAGAACAGAGAAGCGCAATTTGAAAATGCTGCTTATGTAACAAGAGCCTGAGAACTGCACTAATATTTAATTGAGGGAAAAGTAACTGAAGGAGAATTGCTTGGAGATCTGCCAGGAGGATTTTAACAGCTGGAAGTTGAAAAGTGATTAATTTTGACAGCGATAAATGCTCCATGTTCATAAGTAATTACGTTTAGATTTCCGAGCTCTTTGAATTCTTTTCTGTGTACTATTAACATTTTATTATCCACATAGGAATTCGGATTACCTTTATTTAGAAAATTTAAGAAAACTCACTTTTTTCCTTAGCAGGTACCCACTTATCTTGGGAAAAGAAAAGTGAATGCAGCCTGGAATTAATCATTCAGAAGAACTGGTCTCAGTGAAAATGACCATACATCCTATCTTTTAATGGAAGACAAGAAATAACTGCTAAGGCAAGTCTAAGAAAAGAGAGATAAATGGGATGAGAAGTTTTGGGAGGCAATAGCTCCAAGAGGCTGTGCACTGCCTGCTAGACAGTTTTGTTAGCTCTCCTGACACATAACTGCTACCAAAGCCAAAATAATCACAAAACATAGTCTCCTTTAAACAGATACAAGCATAATCCTGACTACTTCAAGAGAGACAGCACAGACAGTAAGAGCAAGCTGAAGCCATTTCTTGAAAGTACCACATAATCAAACACCAGCATTGGACTGGTCAATGTGAAGTACACTGGCTGGATTTCTTTGTGCTGGATCTTGAAGATGTAATGAATCATAGAATTGTAGAATCATAGAACGGTTAGGATTGGAAGGGACCTTTAAAGGTCATCTAGTCCAACCTCCCTGCAAGGAGCAGGGACATCCCCAGCTACATCAGGTTGCTCAGAGCCTCATCCAAGCTGGCCTTGAATGTTTCCAGGGATGGGGCATCCACCACCTCTCTGGGCAACTTGTTCCAGTTCTCCACAACCCTCATTGTAAAAAATTTTTTCCTAATATCTAACCTAAATTTACCTCCCTCTATTTTAAAACCATTACCCCTAGTCCTGTCGCAAGAAGCCCTACTGAACAGTCTCTCTCCATCTTTCTTGTAGGCCCCCTTGAGGTACTGGAAGACCGCTATAAGGTTTCCCCGGAGCCTCTTCTTCTCCAGGCTGAACAGCCTAATGAGAACAAACTATGGGGAATGAGAGCTCTAAACAGAGAGGCTTGGGAGTTACCAGCTGAGGGCAGGGCGTCCTCAACCATGAAACAGCCTACAGGCATTAGTGTGTGGAAGATGCTGTATGGGTGAGGCCATACAAAACATTTAACCAGAAAGCAAAGCCTCCCTGGACACTCTCTACCTTAAGCACAATCCAGTACAAACCTCCAGCCAGTGAGGAGGGGTGACCAGCCCCATTACTTGCAGCTGCAGAAATGAAGGCATTCCGCTGTCCAGTTGTAGATCACCATCCTCTGAAGCCCACTCCTGAAAACAGCCAAGGTACCACTGATATGCACAAGTCGAAGACATGACCAAAGACAACTCTGATGCCTTAACTGTGTCTGAAGGAACTCATCCAGGTGGCTAAAGATAGAAGACCCCAGAGGAAACAGTTAAAACAACCTCCCTTAGAAAAGAACATGGCTGGGAACTTTCTTCTCACAAGTGTTATGGTTACGGCCATAAGAAAACTCCTCCACAATTAATAGCAAGGGAAGACTGCTGCGATAGCCAGCTCTGAGGGACTGCCAGTTCTGTCACACAAATCTCAGAGGAGCTTATGATGAAACACTGCCTTCTGAACATGCATGTGTTGCCTATGTGAGACAAAAGCATCAGGCTCAGTTTGCAGCAGATTTCACAGGACACACTCTATACTGATAAGGCAAACATCAGCCCTCACATCTACCATCCGTGGAGTCTCAGCTCCCCTCCTGTGAGGCCGAACAGAGCTAGTGGTGGTGCAGCCCCCCATGTAGCCCCCTGTGCAGGCTGGGGAGCACCAGCTCACAGAGCACCAGCTCACAGAGTGGGAGGCACAGGATGCCACACTGGTGTGTCAAATCCATTGATAGGCACATACAAGCCTTTAGATAAACCCATATGTGATCTCAGTGTGGAGGGGGAGGATATTTCAACAAACCCTTCTCTCTCTGCTGCAGATCAGCCAGCCCGTACAATGCTTAATAGAGGCTGATATGTTGCAGTGCAATTTTGTCCTAGCATGGGAGATTCCCAGGTTTGTCTATAATCTCCTGGTTTTCTTCCTCATTGTAAGAGGCATTTACAGTATTTGCCGAGCCCTTGGCATAGCTGTCGAAACAAAGAACTGGTAAAACAAGGAGAAAAATGCAGTTGCAGGAGGGCAGTTACATTTAGGAGGTGGCACGTGGGAATTCTCCCGTGCTCCTTTGATGCAGGCATTTGATTGGTATTTACACTGGGCTCTTTTGAAGCAAGTGATACACAGCTTTCACATTGTTTCACTTCAGGCAGATGAGTTAGCTCACAGGCTCTTTTGTAGACCAGGTTGTAACTGGGTGTGTTTCCTACACCAGTGATCCAAGACGAAGATCATCCCCATCTTACCTCTCCTACCTGATCCCAGGCTCAGAGACATAACTGTATAAACAAAGGAGCGCAGGGTGAAGCAGAGAAGGAAAGGGCAGGTAAAGAATGGGATGTGTTGGGTCACACTTTATTTTCCAGGTGGGCCTGTTGAAATCAAGCAGAGATCTAACACTGTGCCTATCATCATGTTTTTCCTTCATGGGGAAAATTACATGGCCCCTGTCAACTCTCAGAGACCTTTCAGAGTAGCTGGAAGTGAAAACAAGAGCATTAGGCCCAAATGTGGAAAGCCTGACTCTCCAAAGACCTCTGTGCTGAACCAGAAGGCTTGTTGGGTGAACCACCATACTGCTGCAGTGCCAAAATTAAACTGTGCTCAAATGAGGCATCCGAGAAGCTGCCAAGAAGGAATGGACATTTCCTCGTCTGTAACTTCCCAGGTTTTATTTCAGGAAGGGCTCAGCAGGGGCTTGGCGCTTATCCCCAGGAAGCATCATACTTATCCAGTCCCTTCCTACTCACCACATCCCTGATGTTAAGTAGCTTCAACTGCAAAATAAAGCAGTATGACTGTATCGCTTGTGTCACTTCCACTCAGCCACGCATTTAGCTGCTTGCTTTATAGGCATGGAATATGGCATGTGTAACAGCACTGTGTAAATTGGATTAGATTCAGAAACAGTTTTCTTTAGACTAGACTAGTGCATGCTTATGAAGCCTCCATCTAGTCAGTGTAAAACAGAAAATTCCTTCAAAACCAGCTTACCTCCACCCTCTTTTTGTTCATTCTGTCATCAGCTTTCTCCATCAGACGACAGAGCAGAGGGAGGATAGTTAAAGGGAGGAATGGTTGGTAAGAAGAATGAATAACTATTAAACCAGAAAACCCTGTCAAGCTCTCTGGCTGATGATTCTTTTTTAAAAACCTTGCTTTCCCTGTGTACTTAGGGATCACAGCCACAAAGAGGTTATTACTGTGAAAGACGGAAGATTCTGGGTCTCCTACTTGAGCAAAATAGATTGGGGAATTATTTAGGCATGTCCCAGTTTGCACAGGTAAGTGCAACAATTTACCATGGCTCCAGGATCAAACTTGAATGATTCTTAAACATGACGCAGTAAGAAAAGAGAATCACAGTCCTGGCATTTTTTATTTGCATTGACAAAATGTACAAAACATGCACCCCATCTCTAGCAACATTTCCTCTCTTCCTCCTCATTGCACTGAGTTTTGTTATTGCAACTCTGTAATAATCAGTTGTCAGGGAACTACTTTGACAGTCGCTGCAAAACGCAGCTGCACATTTGCCCTGCAGAGCGCAGAGGGGCAGGATTTGCTAGCACATTGCATGGAACTGCACTGCTTTTCTCACTAGCTGTTAGTCCCCTCAGATGCTATCCTACTGCTAGCTAGCTGGAAAGATAGCTCAAGTGCTGGTTGCAATAAGTGGGAATTTTGATGTGGCCTTCAACAGAGCCAAAATCTCACGTGAGCTGCAAACACAGATGCTGCAGCATGTTAAGTATTTATTCCTCTGACTTCAGAATTGGGAACATTTCATACCTTATAATAGCAAAACATGCTTGATGCATTGCACTTTTAACAAGACCCATGTATCTGAAAAAACTGTGGTCAGTTTGGCACTTGTTCTCCACCCCCCCTGACTCTACAGAGGCAGCATCCATTTGCATGAGTTGAATGACCATGAACATTTGTAATGAACTCCAATAATATGTAAAATAGGCTATCACTGGGGAGCCCTCCACCTCCTTTATAATGTTGTCTCTCAGGATACAGCAAGTCTTCAGTGCCTCTCATGGTCTGCAACCTAGTTCCTTCTTTATTACTGCAAAGATGTTTTGGTTTTCTCCATGGAGGCAGTTAATAAAATTTATTGTTAGTTGCAAACACTGCAAATCCAGTCCCTGGAAGATAAGCCAATGCAATATGCTGGCTTCAAAGCTGTCAGGATCAAACTGAGCAGAATCATTTGGTGGGATTTCTGCCCATAAGGGAGCTGAATGCCAGGTCATGCAGGGTTACCAAAGGTGAGTTGTTTGTTTTGTATTACAAAGCAAGGGTGACTTTGACTGAAATCCCCAAGGGTGACTTTGGATCTCCCAAGGTGAGGATGGGGTTAAAATAAAGGATTTCCTAAATCTGACTCTGTTCCAAAAAGGTTAGGGATAAAACTAGCAGCAATTATGTACTGTTATTAAAATAGCACCTAGAGGTGCATGCCAAGAACCTTGCTAAACACAGAGATGATTCCTGCACCAAAGAATTTTCAATATGAACAGACAAGACAAAGGCAGTACTGTTATTCTCATTTTGCAAACACTGAACCAAGACACAGAGACTAAGTCACCACGGCATAGAGATTAGGTCACTTGCCAAGGTCATATGAGGGATCTGTGCTACAGCCAGGGCCTGAGCCTATTTGTATGACTCAGTTATAGTCCTGTGCTTGACAACAGCAGTCCCCTCACTCATCCCACGTTTCCAGAATTGTGTTGATCCAGTTTTGAATTTTAGAACCAAAAGTCAAAGATACTTTACCTCAGAATCCCACTGCACCCAATCCCCCTGGCAGTAAAGGTTTGAATGCAGGAAGAACGTGTTTCTGTAAACCAAGCCACATTCTTTACAGGCCCACATCTTGCAGAGCCTCTTGTTAGGTCAGACCTATGTTGCCACCCTACCCACTGTTAATGCAAGCACAATCCCAGCAACAGGCCATCTAGTTGCTTGCTTGCAGTGTGAACACGCATATTTTTTACTACTTAAAAAACAGTGGGAAGGAATCCTAGTTACCCACAGCCTTAAGCATAAGGCCTGGCAAAAAAATTTTGACATGATTTATTCCATCTGTTTTCTAAAGATTATTGTAATGAACCTCTTACTTTAAACTAAAACACTGTATTTGTGCTCAACATCTCTGTTCGAATGTCCAAAGCAATGAAGGGGAGATTTCAAAGGCAGAAATGCCAGTACTGAATTCTCACTTACTTTTAAGGACATTAGACACTTTATAACTCTTTGTGCCCCTATAAAACTTCAGATTTTCTGGGTCTTAAATCTAGAATGCTGTTCTTGGATGATCTTGAATTACTGAGAAGTTATTCACTTCCAAAACTCAAACTGTGATATTTTATGTTCATGACATTTCTGTTGTTCTGAAACAGCTGGCTTATCTCTTCTAGCTGATAGTGTCTTCTCCCTTAAGCATTTTACAGGAAATGAATGGGGAAAAGAGAGAGATGTTGCTCCTTTTCCTACCTGCATTGCTTACTTAAGAAGCAAAACAAGCCTTAGCTATTTTATCTGTAACAGGCTTGACAATTCACAAGAGTAATGTCTGATGAAACTCGTATGTCTTCTTCACGAGTCATTTGTAACTATAAAGAGAGTAAAACAATTTATATTACCATATTTTGCAAACATCATTTCAGGTGAATTTTTTATGCTCCTTCACCAACATCTCTTTACTTAGAGGTCAAACATTGGTTAAGCTATTTCCTATTAAAATTGATAGCTCTTTTCTGATTATTCAAGCTAGTAGGAGTAACAAAAGATTCCTGCTTTTCTTCTGGCACTCACCCATGCCTATAGATAAAGCTACACTGCCCTTGTTAGAGATTGTGTGCCTCTAGTTCATGGAAACATTCCCTGAATAATACTTATTTCTGCCCATTGAAAGCAAATGTGAGATTTCAACAGATTCTGATGAAGTAGGAACCAAATTTGTTTGTCCCTAGTACTGAGCGCCAGTGCTGAATTCACCTCTTAAATTCTGTAGAAAGATGAAAATAGGAAGGAGGAAATTATTTCTGGAAGTATCGTGTTGCTGTTACAGATATACTGGGTCAGGTTCATGTCTCACTTGAAAAAAAAAAAACATAAAACCATAATTAAGTAATCATGTATTGCTCATTATTTATCCTACAGATCAGCACATGGATCAGTGATTTCCAGCATGACTGAGAAGGAGTCTGCAAGGAAGTCCAGCTTACAAACACAAAGGCTTGAGTCCAACTCACCAACATTATAATGGGTGTTCTGGCATCTTCAAAGATATTTCACAAAAAAAACCCAAAGTGCGCTTCTTTTCTTACTAGGTAATTCTGGCTTTACAGATAGCATAGAACTACTACACATCTAATGCTTGTTTTTAAAAATAGAGCATTTCATCATTGATTTATATATAAGTTCAATAAAAACAGAAGAGTTGTGTTCACTTTGAGGAATGCTAACAGAATGCTCAGCTGTAAATTAGAATATCAGATAAGCTAGTCCTTATTGACAAATTAATTATTTCTATCATTCATCACTGGGTTTTTTTAAATCAAAAACTCATTAAGTCAGTGGGTGAGCTGTTCTGAGGAAGAATAATCAAAAGATAATCACACCAGATTTGAATAATTTTATCACAGCTCATCCACTTTAGGCTTCTCTAGTGATCTAAAGGATGAGGTTTGAACTTCATTACAAATTGATTATAAATATAATTCAGATGAATGGGAAAGTAATTTGAAGAATTTTTAGCCTGGTAATGAGTTCCTTTTGAAGCTTGTGAGCTGGTTGTTGGACAGATTTGTAAACAATTATTGCTTGTCTACAAAAAACTAGGACGTTGAAGTTCTTGGATTTTATTAATTAAATTAGTTTCTAAGCAGAGAATGGAGAACATTGCCATATAACTTTCTCTTTTGCCTCATTAAATATGCCATCCACTGCTCTGATGGCTGCAAGGTTTTAAGAACATCATCACTGAGCTTGAGACCACATCAATTTTCTTTCAAGCTACAGCCTCTGGTCTAATAAAAGAGATGCTTTCCTTTTACATCTGTTACATCACCTAGACACTCAAAGTAACTTCAGCAGCATTCCTTTGAGAAGCTGCTCAGGCAACATATGCTCATCCAGCTTTTTCACAAGAGCTGTGTAGAATCATAGAATGGTTAGGGTTGGAAGGGACCTTTAAAGGTCATCTAGTCCAACCCCCTGCAAGGAGCAGGGACATCCCCAACCACATCAGGTTGCTCAGAGCCTCATCCAAGATGGCCTTGAATGTTTCCAGGGATGGGGCATCCACCACCTCTCTAGGCAATCTGTTCTGGTGTTCTACCACCCTCATTGTAAAAAATTTTCCCTAATATTTAATCTAAATCTACATTCCTCTATTTTGAGACCACTACCCCTAGTCCTCTCACAAGAGGCCCTACTGAACAGTCTCTCCCCATCTTTCTTGTAGGCCCCCTTGAGGTACTGGAAGACCACTATAAGGTTTCCCCAGAGCTTCCTCTTCTCCAGGCTGAACAGCCCCAACTCTCTCAGGTGCTCCAGCCCTCTCATCATTGCAGATGTCTCACTGGACGTGCTTGCGGTGCCAGAGCATAGCATGAAGAAACCTCAAGGCCTGAGACCAGCAGCCTTGTGCTCAAACCAGTTCAATGCAGGTCAGGTTCAGCTTAGCATGCAGTACCTACAAGAAATGCATCTGAACCACAACTCTGAAGCACTTCCAAACTTTGGGAGTGCCTGATTTGGAAAATTGTGTGTTTCAGATAGCTGTATTCATAAAAGTACCGATTCGGTATCTGACTTAAAGACACATTCCAGTGTGTCATACTAAGCCTCTAACAGCCCTCAAGAGGCTGGCTCAAGATGTTGTCATGCTACTCCCACGGCCATACACCTGGCAGAGCAAGTGCTCCCTTCAATTAAAAATGTCCTCAGCTCTAGGAATACTAAGATAAGATAGAGGTGCACAGTGCACATTTGTGTGTTGGTATCTAGAATATTCAGCCTCTCAGATTATTGAGCAGACACAAAGATAGCAGCAAACACAGAATGCACCTATTAATAATAAACTGATTTTCTTCTATGTGCCTGAAAACATTTTTCTCATTGAAGACATACATAACTATCAGTACTTCAGAGATGTAAAATCTAAAAGGATTGTGGAATTAAGCCTGCCAAGATAAAATGTTTGAGTACAACTACTCTTGTCCATGCTGAGGGCAACATCTTGTTAACATGTGTCTTAGCAGTTTTTAACATGATGCATTAGCTCATTACAGATAAGCCTTGAGCATAGCGATCAAAGTAATATAAGTGAGAGAAGGAATAGTTCGTTTCAAAAGGACGAACTGAGAGAACAAGAAGAGGAAATTTAGCTTGATCAAGCAGACCCTCTCAGCAGCAGCTCCTATAACATAAGTCACAGAACCTTCAAATGTGTATTGGTTTTCTCTTATTTTCCTTCAGCTTGCTGTTCCTGAAGGTACTGGTGGCCCAGACAAATGGTTTAGGCTTGGAATAGGGAACATACAAAAGAATCATTTCAAATCTTAATTATAAACTTAAGTTCTGCCTTCAGAACAATTATGGCTTTTTTTAACCCTTAACAGTTCACCTAAAAGGCGGTTGAAAGTCGTCACTTTTTTCTCACTAAAAACCTCTTAACTTTTAGCCTAAGTCCATTAAACCAGGACAATTAGTTTTCAGCTAAGATGAAATTCTGTATCCACAGAAACTAATGACAGTATTCCCATGGACCTCAGTAAGACACATATTGCTCCTTCAGACTGGCAGTATATGGATATTAATTTGTGTGAGTATTAAGTCAGAAAGAAATACTTGAAATAAGCCTGTGCAATACTGCACCCAAAATGCATTATAGAAATGTTACTGGAATTTGTATTATTGAGTTTCTGCAGAGATGTACATCAAAGTTATTGGGCAGACTTATTGCTCACTCATGCTGGGAAGAGTTATTCATTGCTCCAAATTCCTTGCTTTTAAAAGAACCATATACATTGTCAACATGTAAAATAACCAGTGCTTTCTAAAATATTTATTGCCTCCTATTACAAAAGAGAGCTATAAACAAAAAGAATGTTAGGGCAGCATTTTGAAGACTGATTGAAAATGGAGAATGTATCATTCTTTCTTACAATTTTTAATTATCGAACAAGAAGGATATGCTTTTGCAAAGGCAACGCACTTTTTTTTGTGCTTAGATTGAGTATTTTGTACAATTCACAAGGCAACCATATATAGACCAGGCCTTGAGCCTATGAGATGCTGAAAACTTTCACCGCTCCCTCGCACTACTTGTTGAGATTACTTATCATTTTACATTATCTTCTCTTTGTTTCAAAGAATTTGGTAACTTGTTGCCTTGTCTCAGCGAGCAGCTTGCTGCAGGTCCTTTTCATGGAGTGTTCTGCACCTTCAGGTTGCTTGTTCATCATGCAAGGCAAAGGGAGATTGTTTCTACAAACAGAATTGCCTGGATTTCTGGTGGCATTTATAATACTGTAACTTTAATCCTTTTAAAGAAGCCTGTACATTTTGTGGCTCTGAAAACATACTGAAGAAACAGCCCTGATATCTGAAGTCCCATACTTGTAGCCATACTTGTACTTTTTCACAGCCACAGAAGCAACACTGTGCAGCCAGTGCTGAGAGAGCTCCCCTGTTAGTGAACCAGACCACTGCTGGGGTATGTCTGCAGAGTCAGGCAAAAAGCTGTGTGGATGATCTCTGCCACCCACACTGGAGAAGCTATGTCCACCAAACCCTTCCTATAACTGGAATGAGAACGTGTGTTTACCTTCCTGCAAGTCAACACTTGGCAGATGGTGCCAGTTCTCAAACAATTTAAGTTTTGATGAGACACCCTCTAATGTGTCGTGTTTGGCGAGAGGCAAGGAGAAGGCTTCTTGCTGCCCTGGGACAGATGTTTATTGCATTCTGCTGACTGTAAGAGGAACCCAGGATGGCTAGCTGAGATGAAGGCATCTATGGTGTAAGCATCTGATACTGGGCAAACTAAGACTTATTTTAGTTGACAAGTATGAGTTTCATACTTTAGAAAAAGAAAGTTTCACATTGAACCACTGGGGAAATCATCCATCGCTCATTTGCAGTGTACAACTTTCCACAGAGGGGAAAAATCTTTAACTGAGTACTGCATTTGTTAATAGAAGCATTACTCTATTACATATTACTCTATTACAATTACATACGCATTTCTATTCTTAATTTTCAGTTGTGATTATTCACATTCCATAGGAGTTCATTTTAATTCTCACTACATACTCTAAGCCTGTGATTAAATTTATATGTAGAAATAGCTTTTGTCTTTGCTTCCTCTGTAGAGCATTAAGAAATTTTAAAAGCCCATACTCGCTCACTTCAGATTCTCTGCAAACAGGTCACAGATCTATGCAGATGAGAAGGATTTGTTTTCAATACCAAGTGCCTGCCATAAAGCAATCTGAATACCACAACCAGTACCATTGCTTCTGTCAGTCAATACCATGACTCTACATATACTAGCTCAGTGTCTCCTCTAGAAACCCATCTCTCTGAAGTCAAGTACTTACTGTTGCCTGATTCTCTGAAGTGTCTCTAGTCCCTCTGGCAATAGCATAAAACCAGACGAACAAAGATCAGATCTTTAAGTGTATTTTGGAGCCCAGTAGAGCAGATGGTGAAATATTTAAACCCTGTCATGAACACATTCTGTTCATACTTCACCAATCGCTACCTAAACTGAGCTTAGACTCCAGATCTCAGGCACTGCCATCCAAATGCTAAACTGGACAGGTGTAAGATTTAGGTATTTTTTTAAAAGCAGATTTGAAAACCGTGTCCTATCTGGTGCTGGTCTGAAGGCTTCAAGAGTAAGTCCCTCATTAAGTGGGTGGAATGAGTCAAGCACTTCCCTGGCTGACTGGCTGCTGTCAGTGACAGCAGGGGAGAGCAGCTCGTGAGGCTCAGTGCCGCCAGCAGCCACCGCGCCACAAGGCTGGCTGCTCCGCAGCTACCAGCACGCTGACAATCGTTTGGCAGGGAGGAAGCAGGACTCTAATTAATAGGCTCTGGCGCAGGTTCAGATGTTGCCATGCCTGTGACTTGATAGGTTTAGAGGAAATATATATCTGAAAGGAAGATCTGTCCAGGATGATTGAGTTATACTGCAGTTAAAAGCGGAACAGATGTATAAGCAGAAGTGATGGTGTCACTGAGAATCAGTTACATACCCCATGGGAAAACCTTCATTTGTTGGATAAGGACAATATGCTACACTGCACACATATCCTCCTATAAATGTAATCCATTTTTCCTGCTCTGAAAGCATGTATGGCAGCTGTTCTGCCCAGAAGCAAAACGACATTTTATATCAAAAGCATTATTGATTTTTCTTCTTAACTGATTTTGGTAAAGCATTAAAAGGAAAGGTTAATATACCATACAAATTTACAGAAATTGTTAGTCAGCCTCAGAGGTGGAAAGGTTTTGGCATTTTCTGCTAACTCTTTGCGTTTCACACCCTTCTGCATTTTCTGATTCTGTCAGAAAAAAAGGCTTCACATCTGGCTCATCTAGAGAAAAGCTGGAAAATCCTGAGAAAAGCCTACTCAGGAAAAATTCATAAACAAGAGAGGTGCAGTTGGCTGATTTCAGATGTGCATCTGGGATAGCAATGAGCTGGAACAGGATGCAGGTAGCAGAGTCTGTAAGCTAGTGTCCTGGCTGCAGGACCAAAGGACTCCCAGCACCCAGTGGAGCATGGGGCCTTTGAATTCTGCTTCAAAGCGGGAAAGGATCGGTTCCCCAGGAAATCTGTGACCTGCTTCCTGCAAGACTGTGTCTCCTTCCACACCCCATCTCCTGGGGCATGGTAGTCCCAGACCATCCGCCTGGAAGTAAAGGGCCTTCACTCTAATTCTCTTCTCTTCAGACCCCACTCCCTGAACTCAGGCAGCCCCTCTATCTCATGAGGGCTAACTTTATGTCTCTATGCTTACCATATGGTCTAGGACTTACTCTGTCTAGTTGGGAGGATAAACCACACCATATATAGGGCACAGGAGACTCTTACAAGTAAGAAGGGACAGTACCTCATTAGCATCTCAGAGAAATCCTACATGCATGCTGTGGGTTCCTGCTAGGAACTGCTGAAAGGCATGTTATCGGGATATCTCAGCCATCAGCTTAATGCTCTACAGTTAAATTTGGAATGCTTGTGAAATGGTTCCCATGTCCTGTGGCAGAGAGTCAGTGAATTAATGTTGTGAAGAAGTTCAATTTTCCTGCTTCCTTTGGAAAGAAGCCAAGACCATTGAAAGCAGTTTGTGTTGGTTTTTTTTTGAAAGAAGGAGACGATGTTCACTGGACCGGGGAAAATTACTTGACAGCAGTCATATGGATTGAGAGAGATCAAGTCCCTGATCCAGAAGAATTGTATTTATACAAAATGGAACACCTCTAGCAGGGGCTACAGCAAGAACGCCACCACCAAATACATTATAGCCCCATGAATAAGCCGCTTGCAATGGTTGTGGGAGAGGGAGGTTCATGTGCCATGTGGACATGAGAAAAATGCATTTCTCTTACAGAAACCTTGACTGTCTACAAAGGAATGTAACCTCACACAAAGTTTTTGTATCAACAAAATATTTTTTTATTTTAAAAAAAAACTCTTATAGGGAAATTCCTAAACAGTTCCATTTCTAATATTTATCTCCTGGGAATTCATTTACCAGGTGCACACAAGAACTGGGAACATTTCCTTTTTGGCCAGCTCCCCTCACTTGTGCTGCCTGCAAGCCATGCAGGTGAGCCTCAGCTGCTATGAAACACTAAGCTATGAAACACTTCAGAAAAAGAGAAAAAGATATAGAAAAAGAGGATGATAACCCTATCATCAACAAGCCAAAGTCAGAAGTTTCAGCTGTGGGTATCAACAGGGAAAATGTAATGATGTTTTCAGATTTTTACATTTATAGGCTTTGCTTAGCTACAGTAATCCTTGCTGAAGGGTAGCTTTGCAGTAGCTATTATATTTATCATGATGACACTTTCCCATTTGGTCAGAAATACTTTTTTGTATGATAATGCACACATTTTATCTATTTATTGATCAAAAAAGAGATTCTTAAGGCAAATAAAGAATGAAGAAGCCCATTGGGTTTTCTAATCTGGGAGACGAGCTTAAGCCTAGCAGTGAATGAAGTATGCAGCTCAAAGATCTATGTGATGGAGCTTTGATTCTACCTTGAAGGCTATGGAAGCTGTGACTGATTCATATTTTTCACTGGTATAATCTGTCTCAACTGTAGAAGTATTCTACTGAAACCTGATGGGAGATCTGATTCCGCTGAACTGACTGCTTTTTGTTTCATTTTCTAGCAGTAGTAGATTTTCTGTTTTAAATTTTGTCATCAACAAATAGATTTTACATGAGAAACACCTTTGTCATAATAAACGATATGTAATAGTCTCCAAAACTCAATTCCCAGTTTACTACAGAGATATTCGCTCCTCACAGCATATTGCTGACCTCTGTGCAATTTCACAGATGCTACCAGTTTTGTTTTGAAATCAGTTATTGTCATCAACTCCAGATTAACTAAGATATTAAATCTAATGAACAGAAACAGTTCTTGGCAAACATTCATTATGCAGCATGCTCAAATTTTGGATCATCAGTCCCATGAGCTCTTTTACCTGCTTCATTGCTTTGTGTTTAGGTGAACACAGTAAGATCAGCCCTCTATACTGTTTCTTTTCTGTTTAAATTCAAATGGAAGCGGTATCCTGTCTCGCACAGATAATCCGCTATGACTTGTTTGAATGTGCACATCTTCCCTGATCATTTTGGAGGGTATTCACCACCTGTTTCTTTTTCCTTGTTTCTCTCATAGACATAACATTTCTGCTTCAAAACTAAATATATTTGAAAAGCCTTTATGATAGGATGCCCAGAAATTTATCAGTATCATGTAAATAAGAGCAGCAGTGGCAGATGTAGACACAAAACTGGTGTGATGGCTTTCTATTTTCACTCTAGCAACCCTCTCAGAAAACCTAGGCATGCAAAAAAAAAAAGGTTTCTATATTTGAAAAGAACATTAGCTAATATAAATAGGCCCATCTGATTCAGATTTTACCAGTAGCCACCTCTCCTAGGGACTCTGCTTTCAGTTTTCATACAACACACCTTGCCATGTGACACAGAGGGGTATTTATTTATACAGCAGGGGACCTTGGTACTTGGGTAACAACTAAAGTTAGAGATCAGCATGATCTTTAAAAGGGCAAAGTTCAGTTTGAGACAGACCATACCATAATGCAGTTTAACTCTTGTTAGACGGTAAATTAACACAGATATTTATTTGCTTCCTTTAATTTCAGAGGAACTCCTTGTGTACCGTAAGTCCTAAATTCAATCAGCATCTAAAATTTGACATAATAGATCCTCTCAAAGATGATTAAATGATGGGACAGCTGCTTTGAAAATAAAAGAAATAAAAGGATTTCTGTGAAGGTTTTTTTTTTTAGCATGTTAAAATCTGACATTGTGAGTCTTGAATATGGATTTCAGACCTAGGAATGTAAGCACCTAAATAAAACTTGTGGAGTGATTTTCAAGACATTTTGTACTGAATTCACTTACTAAAACTTAAATGGCTAATACCTGCTCTTGCCATCAGAGTGAAGTGTGGCTCACATAGGCTCATCAAGACATATATCCGTATTTCATAGAATCTTAGAATCATAGAATAGTTTGGGTTGGAAGGGACCTTCAAAGGTCATCTAGCCCAACCACCCTGCAAGGAGCAGGAACATCTCCAACTGGATCAGGTTGCTCAGAGCCCCGTCCAACCTGACCTTGAATGTTTCCAGGGATGGGACATCCACCACTTCTCCAGAAAACCTGTTCCAGTGTTCCACCACCCTCATTGTAAAAGAGTTTTTCCTTATGTCCAGTCTGAATTTGCTTCCTTTTATTTTAAAAACATTACTCCTCATCCTATCAGAAGAGGCCTACTAAAAAGTTTCTCCCTGTCTTTCCTGTACTGGAAGGCCACTATGAGGTCTCCCCAGAGCCTTCTCTTCTGCAGACTGAACAGCCCCAGTTCTCTCAGCCTGTCCTCACAGGAGAGGTGCTCCAGCCCTCTGATCATCTTTGTGGCCCTCTTCTGGACTTGCTGCAACAGGTCCCAAGTCCTTCTTATGCTCGGGGCTTGTCACGGCCCACTCAGGACTCATGATAGTACTTTTAGTGCGATCTCAAAGTGCAAAATTATGGCAAACACACCAAAGGGGTTGGTTTCAATCAAACAGCACAAACTTTATTACTTTGCCCGTAAAGCGGCATGCGATAGATGAAAGGGAGTGAAAGGGAAAAGTAAAGATAGAAAAAAAAAAAGAATAATAGCTACCACCGCGGGTCCAAGGCGTCCCTATGGTCCCAGATCCAGGCAGCGTCCCACCGGTCCTCACGATCGATGTCGATCCTTGGTGGGGAGAGCTCTTCAGGGGTCTCGTTGTTAGGAGTTGACCTTTTATGCCAAGTAGCAAACCTTGCTCCTCCTTACTTTGGGGATCTCTGCCTGTTTTCAGCCCTTAGGATAGAAGTGTGTTTTTTGTACATTATAATTAGCAAAGTTCTGTTAAAGGGGACTTTCTCACTGTTGTTTTTGAGACAGCAGTTGTGATTCATCCTCCTCGATAGCAGCTGCACAGTTATCTCTGCCAGTTTTGACAACAGGGATGAGCTGTGGCACCTCCGCGCCACTCTGTCCGCTGTTTCAAGGATGTTGTACATTTTGTTGTTAGGCCAGAATCAGCCTTGTCCATAACAGTTCCGTTCTGTTCCCAGGGGAAAAAAAAAACTGCATCCCAGGCAGGCTGCTTGCAGCAACTCATGTCAAGTTGTGAGCCTAACTTTTAGGCCAGATCAAGTCCACAATCCACCTGGAAGTCCTCGATGACAAGGTTGAGACAATACTAATTTTCTGACCGACCCTGTAAGCGCTCTGTAAGGGCTCCAGAACTGGACGCAGTACTCCAGGTGGGGTCACACAAGAGGGGAGTAGAGGGGGAGAATCACCTTTCTCGACCTGCTGGCCACGCTTCGTTTGATGCAGTTCAGGATGCAGTTGGCTTTCTGGGCTCCAAGCGCACATTGACAGCTCATGTTGAGCTTCTCTTCCATGAACACACCCAAGTCCTTCTCCTCAGGGCTCTTCTGGATCCATTCTCTGCCCAGCCTATATTTGTGCTTGGGATTGTCCCAACCCATGTGCAGGACTTTGCACTTGGCGTCATTGAACTTCATGAACTTGCATGGGCCCACCTCTGCAGCCTGTCAAGGTCCCTCTGGATGGCATCCCTTCCCTCCAGCATGAAACTGCACCACACAGCTTGGTGTCATCGGCGAACTTGCTGAGGGTGCACTCTCTCCCACTGTGCATGTCACCAGTAAAGATGTTAAACGAGGCCAGTCTCAATATTTGGTGGCCTCAAGGCAAGCTCAGGGTTGAACTTTGGAAACAGTGATGAGGATTCAGTTGCCTAAAAGCACCTAAGGCTGCTTGAAATCTCTGAGACATATACACAGATTAAGTGATTATTGCCCTGTACTTGGCACTGATGAGAATACACTTTGAATACTGTGATCAGTTTTTGGCCCCTCACTACAAGAAAGACATGGAGCTGCTGGAGAGCTCCCAAAGAAGGACAACAAAGCTGGTGAAGGGTCTAGAGAGTAAGTCCTATGAGGAGTGGCTGAGGGAACTGTAGTTGTTTACTCTGGGGAAAAGGAGGCTGAGGGGACACCTTATTGCTCACTACAACTCCCTGAAAGGAGGTTGTAGTGAAGTGGGTGTTGGTCTCTTTTCCCAAATAACAAGTGACAGGACGAGATGAAACAGCCTCAGGTGGCTCCAGGGGAGGTTTACATTAGATATTAGGAAAAATTTGTTCCAAACCAGAAGGGTTATCAAGCACTGGAACTGGTTGCTTAGGGAAGTGGTGGAGGTATTTAAGTACCCCTGGAGGTATTTAAAAGATGTGTAGACGTGGCACTTCAGGACATGGTTTAGTGGTAGACTTGGCAGTGTTAGGTTAATGGTTGATTATCTTAAGGGTCTTTTCCAATGTAAATGATTCTTTGATTATGTAATTTTATGATTCTATGGTCTTGGTGAAAATAATATAGGAAACCTAATGTAGACTCATGGTCTTCTGGAGTGGTTCAGCCTAGTAAGATGAGATATAGCCTTATGTGTCTCAAAAGGCACTGGCTACATCACACGTGAATGACTGAAACCCAGCCCGTCAGCACCACTTCTGCTGTTGTCTATGAGCTGTTTCCATTAGCTTGTTCCCTTGGAACCAAGAAAGGAGGTTTCCCTCCTTACATCTGCCCTGCCATCAAGGAGAAAAGCTAGGATTTTATAAAAATAATTCTCTGTCCAGAAGCGTGCCGTCTGGTACACCCAATACACAGTGCCCAGTATACTTGCCTGCATGTTCCTACAGACATTGAGCATTCGATTCTCCGTCGTTTGGAGAGGAAGAGGCAGAGGAAGACAAAGAGAGGAAAGCAAAGCTAGAGAGGAGCGTTAGAAGGGGCCAAATATGTGCAGTGACTGCATTTCCTCCTCTTTCTGATCTATACATATAAACATTTTTCCATTAAAAATAAAAATACACCAACCAATGGTAGCCATAATCCTTTTCAAGATGAGCAAATTTGTTTAGAAACAAGCCTAAACGACCAAAGCTTAACATACTCTTTGAAACATGCTTTAAGAAATCCTGACATGACCAGGGACTAGAAGGGACTCGGACAGTGCAGGAGCCCTGCATTTGGTTGAAAATGGGTCTCTGCTTGTAAGACCAGACAGTAAACACTGGAGTTTTTGTTTCTGAGGCAGTAGTTAACCACATACTGAGAACACAGCGTCAGAAACTAAACCCTATGAAGTCTCCACTTCCCCATGGCATAAGAGAGCTTTTGTCATGCCTCTCCCTTCATGAAATCTTTCAGTAATCCCACCTGATCTTAAAGAAGCCTTTCCTATCACTTTTTTTTTTTTTTTTAAGAAGATAGAATCGAAGATGAGATTCATGCAGCAAATGACAGCCAGTCACTCTGTTGTCCTGATGCCTTTGGAAATTGTGAACAAATGTGTTTCCGGTGCTAAAAAAAGAAACCCTAAACAAGTAAAAATCTCTCAGTCAGAGCATCTGTCTTAGTCCGTGACTTATACCTCTTCCATGCAGTCAGTTTTTCTAAACAATGACCCAAGTGTCCTTGTTTTATAGGAAATTCTCTCGTCAAGAACTCCCTCCTGCAAATCCAGACATGCAGAAGTTCAGCACAGGAAGTCAGGCTGTCATGGCTCCAGGCATTGTTAATCATTTTTAAATGATCATTAAAAAGCAGCAGCAGTGAAAGGATGCAGCTCTGGTGAGGTCAGATAACAAAAATGCCTTT
>WHYT01016718.1:787806-841178 GCA_009806455.1 Tetrax tetrax
ATTTTTAAATGATCATTAAAAAGCAGCAGCAGTGAAAGGATGCAGCTCTGGTGAGGTCAGATAACAAAAATGCCTTTGGGGGGGGGGGGCGGTGTAAAACAAAAACACATTTTGCAGACTGAGTTTTAAAACACTCTATTCAGCATCTTGGAGCTTAGAACAGGAAAAGAAAAATACAGTACTGGGCTGACAGTATCTGAGGCAATTCCTGCCCTGCTTCCTGTGGCCCCCCTTCCTGACAGACAGACCCACACTCCCTCTGTCTCTCTTTGTGCAACCACAGACACTTTGCTGTCCCCAGTGCTGCCTCGAGTCTAATAACTCGGGCCTCCAAGGCCTGGCACTGCTCAAAGTGCTGTGCATTGCAGTAATACTGCTCACTCCACAGTTTCTGGGTTCTATGTCCTGCCTTGACAATTTTTAAAACCTTTGACTTGCTAAAGCCTTTGGATTTTAAACCTTTAAAATTCAGATCCAATTTAAGTTTTGTCATGCAGCCAAATTTTTGCAATGTATGCTCTACCTATGCTTTGCCATCATTAATTTTGCCCACCTATGACTTTGGCGTCATTTGTACCATCAACTAATGCTGACATAAATGTCATTGACCCTATTGTTATGAGAAAAGAATAGCGCAACATATTTTTTTCTCCCCTTCTGAACCTTTCCTATACACTACCATATGGTTTCTGCACCAAGGGCACTCTGCCATCTGGACTGTGGAGCCTAATGCCCTCAGGAAGACATTGACATAAACCAATTTATGTTAAGACCCAGACCCCAGACATACAGTGTCAGTGTGGCCATATGGCTGGCCCCAGCAGATAAGGATGGATTACCAGGTCCCCAATAGCTTTCCCACTTCTTCCCTCCATCAGTGGTCCAGTTTCTTGGTTGTGGCAGGCATGTTCGTGCAACCTCCCCTGGGCCCAGTGTGGTTAAAGATGCTGCCCACCCTGCCAGCAGGCTTCTGCCACAGCACCTCGCAGGCAGGGAAAGCTCTGATTGCCCACCCTGAAGCCACCCAGCATATTCTCATGGCACTGCCTCAGCCAGGCAAGGGTGGTCTTGATGGAGGTGTCAGAATCAAACCAGTGGACCCTTTTACAACCTTTTTGCTTTTCTACCCTCTTTCTTTTTCAGAAGTCCCTCAGTTTAATCCCGTAGTGTCTCAGCCTCAGTTATGTTCCTGCCTTCCCCTCCCTAGATCTTGATCCCCACAGTGTCTCCAGGGACTGAGCCCTGCATCACCTCCTTCTCTCACCTGCCTGAAAAATAATCTCTGTTCCAGTCAGGAGGAGAAGATGGATATAGATGAAATCTTTTGACCACAGGTAAAGGCAGGACCTTTGCCTTGAGCCCATTTTTGTTAGTGCCCGTAATGCAAATGCTGCCCATTCCCAGAGAAAACATCGATAACCTCTGGTGGCACCTCCAGTGTGCTCTGCCTGGGCCAGCATCTCATGGGGATGCTCTGTGTCCCAGCTCTCTCCTCCTCAGGTTGCCACCTCTGCCCGTACAGGTGAATCTTGCAGCCCAACAGCATCACTGCGCCAGCCAGCAAAACCCTGCACCCACTGCTGGGAGACCACAGTGAAACTTTCAATCACAAATACGTGTATTTTGAGAAAAGCTTAGAAAAACTAATGGCTGATGACCTTACAAAACAAACGATGAATGTTTGCTTATTAGTCTGCACTTAACTTCACAATGAAGTCTTGCACCTTTCTATTTCACTTTTTCTTTTTTTTTTTTTTAATCCTTGCTTCATTGTGAAGCATTGAATCAGGCTGCTTGGCAACTAATTCACAGATGTAGTTGCTAAGTAACCACCAAGAAAGTAGATTAGTCTTCAGCAACCTGTTTCATTGTCAGAGATGTTTATTTTGCATAAAGGCAACAACTGTACACAAAGGGTTTTACTGAACTTGGATGAACAAACAAATTATGCAGCATTATTTTTCCTTCCATTAGCTTCCTCTGCTGTCACAAAGCTCCATGCAAAGGTTTGAGCTTTTCCTCAGGGAACTGGATTTATTTATTCAAACTTGTGCACTTCATCTGGAGCCAAACTAGAGGATGCCAGCTCATGGGCTGCTCTCTAGTTTCCCCAAGGAGACACGCATGAGGGATATCTGTGTCCTCCGCCCTTTCTCTCATGGTGTGTTCACCTGCCAGCCATGACACCAGCCCCTGCCCTGCCCCAGACCTGACAGCCAGGGAGGTCACAACAGATCGCCCACAGAGAGGAGCCCAAAATAGCACTGCTGCCGGCAGCGGGGTCATTCTGCGGAGCTCATTTTCCCCTGTTCAGCTGCTGAGTGCCCCATCCGGATGGCAGGGGAGGGTAGGCTGCACTTGCAAGGCAGGCAGCACAGCCTCCCCGCCTGCGCTGCCCCACAGCCATGCTGCCCACAGTGTCCTGTCCATCCGCAAGCTCTGCTCTGCTGCAGCTGACCTCCACACACCTCTGCTGGCTACAGCTGCCCGAGTAGTACTGCAACAAAGCTCTTCCAAACACACTGCCTGCAGTGAGTCTTATCAGCCATTTACCCCAAACAAGGAGCCTGACTATGCCTCTTTATTTTCCCTTGGGAGCCAGTTCCTCCAGTGGTCTTGCTCCAGCACTTTTTCCTGCACACAGAGCCTTGTCTGTTGGTGAAATTTCTAACATTTCTTCAAATGCTGTTTGGATAACAATAGACAAACAGAAAGGGATGAGCTGTTCAAGGATTACAGCAACTAGAGACTTGGAGATAAAGAACAATGCAAGAGGTAGCAAGGGCTACTGCAGTCCTCCTCAGAGCTACTAGATAACACTGCCCACACCACCTTGTCCAGCAACTCTTCTGTGCCCTAACACTGCTGCTAACATAAGCATGGATTTGCAGACTTTTGTGCACAGACTTCTGGAGATCCGCATCTAAGAAGCCTTACAAAGTAAGTGATAAAAACAAACCTATCATCAGTAAGCATAAAATCTTTGCTACACCTCTACCGGCAAAATGTTCGAGGATCTGCAGATAAAAATCAGGTTGAAAGCCAGAAACTCAAAGTCTAGATCCTTTATAGAGTCACTCAGATCTCAGTCCAAGACATGAAGTGGTGAAGAACTCCTCCGTCCATCGATGCACCATCCTAGTAAGTCCTTCCACTTTTTTGTTTGTTTTTTTTTAGAAAAACAAGTCTGAAGATCAAAGAAGGATGAAAGTTTCCAACCATGAAATCTATACTGATTAGTTCTAAAATGAGAACTGCAGAAATTCCATTTGCAGGATGAATTTAAAGTTCCACAAGCAGCCACAATATGGCAGGTGGAAGTATACAACACCAAATAAAACAAGCACATTCTCCAGCGAACAGCAAAACTGTGGGCTTAATGGAGGAAACTCTGAATCTGTATTATGTAAAAACTGATGAGAGACACATCATCTCACAGTGTATTTTGTGGGACTGGGTTTTTACTATTCCAGTAAGCAATGCTAGCTACTTCCCACCAGCACAAGCTTACAATGTTAATGTGGTACAGCTACTCAGGTGCTAGCATGGGAATTAAACTCACAGCTATATAGCCATAAATTGAACTGCTACCATCTAGACTCCTCACAGATGACATACCACAAAACACGGTGCCATCAATCTCTTTTCTCCATTCCCTTCTTCTCCCCAGGAGATCCCTAATTGGGGATGTCTGTGTTATACTACCTTATGTTACAGTGTCTGGAGGCTGATGTAACTTTTTCAACATACTGCATAATCCAGCTGATAACCAGTCCTAGGTCATTTTCTTAATTTACCATTGATTAATGAGCAATCCAGCTGTTGCAAAATTTTCCCAACAGAGCAATTTGTTAGGTCAAGGAGAGGGGAAAAAAACCCCCACCACTTAAGTTAGAGATGTTTTGTAGAAGCTGCTACAAAATAAGTGTTACAAACACTAAATTCTCCATGTCCAAATTGTGAAACAATGGCTTGTGTTATATTCCCACAGCGATTTTCTTTTAAAAAAGAGAGAGGGCTGTAATTCTCTTCTCTGTTTTCAAAGTATGATCTCACTCTCCAGATCTAGTTAAGGACAAAAGCAGCCCAAAACTGTAAGGACAAGAACAGGAAGGGCATCCATTTACTCTTTTCAATAGTCCATTAAAGACTTTTCACACAAGTCTACACAATAACCTGGTGTGATGGTCCAAAGCAAAACTCTGACTGCTGTCGTATAGCAAGATATGTAAGAAGAGGTTCCAAAAATAATAAAATATCTGGATCATGTCACCAAAACATACCATTGTTATCCCCTTGGTCTGCTTGGAATATTTGTACTTTAGGAACTTTATACAGTATTTTAATGAAACCATGGCATTTGTTACCAGTGGTATAGTTATGTATGAAAAAAAAAAGTAATTTCTGGTTTTAAATTATATAAAAAGGGTGCTATTATTAACTCTAAAAAAAAAAATTAGAACAATAACAAATTACTTTTTAAGATTCTGTAGAATCTAAACTTGTTTGAAACACGATGATTTTCAAATATGCCAGAAGGTTTCCAAAAAAATCCTTTATAAATCAGGATGTATATATACTCACATATTCTAAAAGTTTGAAAGTTGTTTCTATGAGATTTTTGGCTAACTGGTATTTGTTTATTCACAAGCTTTTCTGGAGAAGTTAGGGACTTAAAACAACAAGTCTTTGATCTTAAATCTAATTTCCTCTTCCTGCTGGAATTGTTTCCTGTACTTTATCCTCCAGTCTGCACATACAGAAAGCAAAATCTTGGCCAAATACCAAGCAGAATCTTTATCATGTGTCAGTTCTGATGGGGCATGCATCACTTCCACAGTCTATCACTCAGGACAGCAATGCTAGATTATTTTCTATACAAGACTATGATGTCAACATTACATTGGTAGCAGTCTATCAATATAAGAGAGAAGGGAAGGTATTAGTGCTTTGTTACAACAAGGCAAAACCAATGATGTGTCTTTGATCATTTATGGATAATCAGCTGGAGAGGGAGGGTAGGTGGGACCACTAATTGGGACAGGAACAAGACAAGGAAATAGTGCATAGAAGGATAAGGATTTTCCATTTTCAGCTCAGGCAGGAAAGGGGCAGCGAGGAGTCATTTTAACGCCTAAACCTCCTTTCCTTTTGCTGTGTCTCTGAGGCACTTCTTTGGCTTCGGTGTCTAGATAAGTCTGAATCAGCTGTGATTCAGAGCAGAAGTCAATGCCAAAACATTTGCGTCAAAGAGCAGCTAATTCAGACAGTGGGCCCTAAATGGCTCTTCTATAAGTAGAGTTGCTTAAACTTCTTTACGTAAAATGATGAGTGCAAGGATGAGCTCTACTGCAAAACAGATCATTCCATCAAAGCAGTAACCCTTAAACTACTCTTCAGCCAAGTGCTGCCTTTCTTCTGGAATTGAAGTAAAGCAGCCTATTTAGCTGTGTGTAAAAATAATTTTAAAATACAAGGTGTCAGTGTGGATGCCCATTTTGCACAATGGCAATTCTGCTGAACAGAGTCAAGGAGCTTCACCAAATGTACTGTAATGTAAAGGGAACACAATTAAGCATGAAACTTTAGTATTCCTTTGGATAAAGAAATAAGTCATTGCTGCTGCAGCTGCCAATCAACCAGGAGCAAAGCCTGGCCGTAAACAATTCACAGGCAAAGAAATGCTAGCAGAACAGAAAGTTGTTACTTTTGGCTGTTGTTATTGGCATGGTCTTACAACACCCATGGAAAGAAGTGACTCAAATTTTGCACACTGCATAGCAAAATTAGATAGCAAAGAAAGGATACAATTTCCTTTGAAGTGTCTCAAGGGTATCTTGTTTTGTTTTAGTGCATGAATAACTAAAATAATTGACTGTTAAGACAAAGCACCTCATTAGAGTCCCAGATTTTAAGAACTACTGTAATCATCCAGCCTGACTTTCTGCAAAAACACAGACCATAGAATGTCATTAAACAGCTCTTTTGTCAAGTCAAATGCCTCCTGGTTGGGTTAGAGTATTGTTCTGTGGAAAGATATCCAGCCTTGATTTGAAAACATCAAGCGATACAAAATCCACAACATCCCTAAATGCATTGTTCACTGGATAATCATAGTAATTTCTAATCTAGCCTCAGCCTCTGACGGAATCTCTTATCTGCTAGATTAAAGAGCCCTCTGCAATCACAAATACTCCCTTCCATGCTTTCAGATCTCATGGGCTGAGTCTCCCTGCTGCAGCAAGTCGCACAGGCAGCCTCTGGCTGTACTGCACCGCCTGGCTGAGCACACAGGATGTATAACCAGCAATGCAGAGTGACTGGATTCGTTTTACTGAGCACTCAAAATCTGCTAGTGTGCCAGAGGTGCTACGCAAGGGGCACCTCACCTAAGTGGAAGAAGTGCAAGGAAGCTGTGGCTGCTGCATGACTTATCTGTCTCCATCTGGATGACAGTGGATAGAGAGTCTGAGAATGGTCCGCGGCTCAAACGGATAGTCCTCACAGGCTACGGGGCATGGTCTAAAACAACAGTATCCAAACCAAGCTATCTCACCAGCTCGATAACGATGTAGCCATCAGCAGGCATAAATCCCTTACAAGGCAAAAGCTTTTCCAAAACACTGTTATTCATGGAGTTCATTTCCAATTGTCTGCCTAGCTTTTAATAAGATTGGACAGAGCACTTTCCAAATGCCCTGACTAATGCCATACACAAGGTCTGTTCAGCTTCCCTCTTCCTACTCTCTGTCATTCCCATCACATATTCAAGGAACAAGCTCCCTTCCATGCAGTCCCACATTGTAAGTTCATGCTCTGTTGATTATCTACCATAACCCTCGAGCCTGTCAGAATCAATGCTCTGCAAAATGCACTCTCAGGGCTGTATGCTGTGAGTAGGATGTACGTTCCTTGTTCCTTGATGGATGATGTTGTATCTGGATGTTAAAAGGTTAACAAAAACAAGCAGCTACACAACTATTTGTCAGCATTAGGACATAGCCTTCAGTAAGGAGAATACTTTTATTTAATTTACTCAAGTATTGCCTCAAATTACAGTTAAATGTCTGCTGCAAGGCCTCATAACAAATATTATTAGGCAGTCATACCACATATGTTATGTGTCTTTATAAGGTTAGAGCTCACCAGGTTCACTACAGTGAGCAAAGCCATTTCAAAATATTCTGGCTAAAAGCACCATCAAGAGGGCTCCAAACATCGCTTTAAGACAAGTATTGAGAAATTTACAATGTTCACCAGAGCAGGATTCTGGCCTCCAGAAAGACTTCATCAGGAGATGAACATAGAAAAGTGGAGATGAAAAAAATATGTGATGAAAAATTAGCTTTCTCCTCTACCATGGGAAGAAACGGTTGCAAGAAAATGAAAAGTTTTACATAAAACTAGAAAGCTCCAAAAGTGAAAATACAGTGACAAATCAAAATCATGTTTTAAAACATGACTCCAGTGCTCTGTGGGCACGACCGTGCAGGCACCTCTCAAGGACAGCCCCTCAGCCAGGGCTCCTTGCCTGTGATGTCCTACAACCACACAGCTGCTGGAGTGTACCGTGTCCCTCTCTTGTGCATTCACACAAAACACAGACCACTGAGCTGCACTGCCAGGAAGGGATTTCACTGCCAGGAAGGGATTTCACTGCCAGGAAGGGATTTCCTTCCTGCTCCATAGTATACACCAGCCTGCAGCCTCAAAATCAGATTCAGTATAAATTTGAAGCCACTTCAATAGTAGTCTTCGAGGCTGTGGCATAAAAAAGATGCCAAAATATCTATCTCAGCCAGTCACCTTTTCCAAAAGTGGGCAGTAGCAGATGCTACAACATGTGGAGTACAATGTGTGCCAGCATATCTTTCCATCATCAGTCTATTAGCTATGGAGGGGTGAACAGAGCCAGGATCCACACCTCTGATTTGCAGCAACAGACAAAGCCATCCTTTAGAAAATTTTATAAATCTTTTTCTGACTCCACTGGCACTTTTGGTATTCACCATGTCCCATGCCAATGAGTTCTTCCTCTGTCTTACTCCTGAAGTTAAAAATACTAAATTTTCTGTCTGAACATATACTCTACTAATGTGATCAGGTGTTCATTGATTTTTACTTTGTGAGGAAAAAAAAATTAATAATCACTCCATAGATGTTTTAGATTTCTCTTCATATTTTCTCAGGCCACCTTCCTCCAAACTACAGGCTTCTCATTAGTCTTTCCATGGATTTGAAAGCATTTTATTGACATTGCTTCCCTTCCCTGTGACATTTCTTGTCCTACTTCTTCTAGGAGTGAAGTGACCAAAACTACCCGCAGTGTCCAAAAATGGATGTGTTAGAGATTTATATCACATACCAATGACATTTTCTGGCTTGTTTCTTACAACTCCCATATGGATTACAAGTGCTTTTTTTGCCCCTCTGACCACCTCTAATTGTTGAGCTGTCATTTTCAGGACTTCTTACAATATGTGTGAGTGTGTATGTGTGTGTGTACATAACGCCCTCTTTCTCCATCTGCCTTCTTTCTCCCCCTGTCCTACATGCATGTCTTTTGTACTTAGTATACTGAATTTGATGTGCCGGTTCATAATTCAGTATCATAACATTACCCTGCAATTCTCCAGAATCATTGCAAAATGTTGCATCCTTTAAAACATCTTAATAGAAATTTGTTATAAAAATACCAATACAAAGAAGATTTAGCTGCCTTTACTGCAAAGCCAGCCCTTTCTCAGATTTGCTTGTCTTGGAGAATAAAAAAAAAAATCAGTTACATACTCTATTGGCTATAAAACATGCACTCTGTCCCTTATTACCACTGAGTAATTTCTTGTAGAATTTTAGAATTTGTGGAATTTGTAGATTTTTTTACAGCTCACAAACTTTTTCAGGGGCATTCTCATTCAAAGCAGTCCCTGTTCCAAGTTTTTCTTCCAGGTGATCAATCTGGTTTTCCCCAACCTTATAAAACCCAAGGGTCAGAGCAAAGGCAAGGAGCAGAAAGATTTCCTAGAATGAGACTGGAGCTCCAAAGAGAAAAACAATCTTTCATCTGTTATCTGAAAAATCTTGATGTGACACCATAGACATACAGCAAAAACATATTGCTGGGGCAGCAGCGACTATGGAAATTACTTCCCATCACTGTGGGTTTTAGCCTCTGACAAATTTGGAAGGCTGATTCCAGATCCCATAGGAGGACCTGGGAAAATTTAGCAGGAACATGGAGTGCCACTTGGGAGATAATCCACATCTGTACTATGCATAGGCCAGCAGGCCTCCTGTGGATGCCATAAAAAATTACAATGCTTTGAAATCCCAAATTAATCTACAAACACTGAATTATCACCTAACCTCACGAAGTCTATAGGATCTTCCCACTTGACTCCCTGGGGCCAGTTTTCACTTCTCATAGTTAAAGAAGGGCTTGTAACCTTTGCTTTCCCACACCCAGCTCCCTGTTGCTGGGCTAAGAGAAGCAACCATCTTTTGGGTAGCCAAATCACCCATGGGAACAGACAGATGAGTCATATCAGCATGTCTTCCAGCACATGATACATATTCCACCAGAAGAGCCAGGCTGCTGGTACACATGTGCTACATCATCCCACTTCTATCATAAGGGTGTGTTACCAGCTGTAGCTGAAAGCAGATATAAAAAGTCTAAATAAGTGGGAGGAAGGACTATAGTTTATTTTCATCTCATGTGGTTACGGTAAGTTTTGAAACAGCTTTGGTGGGCGGGTCTAACAAAAATTTACGGTACCTAGAAGTAAATAATTTTCAGATTCTAATTATAAGCTGTACAAAAATCAAAAAGAAAAGAGAAAAGAAATCATTCTGTTGGAAAAATGAGCCACAAAGGCACATTTCTCATCTTTATATTTCATTATATTTCAGAAACTGGGAAAAAAAGAAACAACTCAAACCCTAAAATGCTAACCTTGCATTGCCTGTTCCTGAATCATCTGCTCAGGTAGTGAAACTCAGTGGAGTTATGCTGATTTATAAACCCTGAGGATCTGTCATCCACATTTTTTGAGTATGGGAGTTCACCATCTATGCTGTATTTTTCAGGTGCCTCTGACAACATCCTGACATTGACAAAGATGAAACAAAAATGTCCACTAAAAAGAAACAAAAAGAGGAGTGGTAGCAAAGAATTTTTCTGTAGATGGCCTAAGAACATTGTGCCAGAAGGCATTTTACACTGTTTTTAACTAAATGAAGAGAAATAGGAGATGAGTTTTCCACCTTATAGCCCCACAACAGGAAAAACATGATCACTTGAGAAGAAGGTACGGTGTAATGGGAAGATTATAAAACCACAGAGATCAAACAAGTAGAGATATCCTTTGGAAGTGAGCTTGGGAGTGTTTGAAACAGCACTGTGGATCCTAGCTTGTAGCTTGTTTGGGGTGGCCCTGCTGAAACCAGTGAAGAAATCTCCCACTGATTTGAATACTCCAAACTTAAAATCCCTGCACAAGATACACAAGAACTTGCATTATTATGCATAGGACTTAACCATGAAAGGCATTTCTAGCTCCCCACTCTGCAAACGCTGGCATATTGGATAAACAATGGTCTACATATCTCAAAAGGGCACTGTCCACAGATACTGCTATATTTCTTTCTGACCTACCCACCAAGGTGGATTTTCTCCTGACTCGTGTAGAAAACCCACGGTGCCAAACGATGGGATAATCCTGTGGCTAGGCAGGAGGTGCCGTTGGCACAGCAGGAAACAGTACAGCAGAGTTTGCTCCCCCAGGATTTTGCAAGAAGTCGCAAGGATTTTCCCAGAAGACTGCAAGGCTTAAACATGGCTCTATGTTTTTTTTTTCTCCTAGGATAAAACAGCTAGAATTTCTCTTTTTTTTTAACCTAAAAACCCATTTGAAAGGCTCAGAGTAATTTGGCAAAAAGACTTGAAGGCTCAGTAATATGGAAATTATTTTCTGATACTAAATATACACATACTAGTAATTATAAGTTCAAAATGTAGAACTTCTTTTATTTGAGTGTTAAATATTCTAGGTTTTGTTTTTTTTTTCCTGTGGAAACTCAAGAAATTGCTGCCTTACCAAATATCCTTCTAAATTGATTTAGCTTTGGGCAATAAAACTGAACTGCTGATGCACCATAATTTCCAGAAAGACTGAGGACACAGATGGCAGGAGAAAATGGAGCTGTCAGAAACTATGAACATTCATATAGACTGTCACACTATCTATCCTGATGCTTTCCCCTAGTACTGAGTTCCTGCAATATGCAATGCCTGAGAACTATTGGCCTTCCAAATGGAGCAACGTGTCTAGGCTTCCACATACACAAGTGATTTGGAAGATACAGAAGAAACTGTAAAAAGCTATATTTAAAGTATTATTCAAGATAAAGGTGACAGATTTATAAAAATTGCCTCCTGTAGTCAAAGACAGTAATGAGAAATACCATGACATCTGCTCTATAACACTTCAAGAAGTGAAAAGTCTTCAAATTTAGGAGTACAGCTCTATAGCCAAGAGCTATATTTGGCAATTGATACATATCTGTTCCTTTTTCCCCTTTTTAAGTTCAGCACTGTATTTATAGGCACCAAGCTACTTTACAGAGTGAGAAATTTAACTTATTATATTCTTTGCAGAATTAAACCCCTAAGAAACTAAGAAAAAGGTCTTTAAACCATTCCCTCAAAGTAGCACAGATCTGCCACAGCATGACTGCCAGAAGTCAGACTGCTGTCACAGTCTTGCTCTTTAGCCAAAAGAACATCTTTTAACTTACGATATTTTTAGAACATCTTAAGGTATAAAAAGAGAAAGAAAAATAGCAAAAAGCAGTAAGTACAAGAGGTTGCTTTCACACTACCTGAAATCAATCAACCAGTGAACACAACCCCGTATCGTCTATACGTGCCTTTGATGACTTTCACTGATCCAACTGGAATCTGAATGCTGATAACAACTCTTTGTGTCAGCCTGGCTCTTGCCACAGCAGGAGTCAGGCAGACTCAGGGACTTTCAAAAGAGTTAGAGACACATACAGAGAGGAGAGCCTTTCCAGGTAGTGTAAATGAGCAAGGGAGAGATCTCACATTGAGGAGATAATGAATAAAGAAGGCAACAGGAGAGAGAGAAGGGTTCAAATACAAATAAACTAGTCAACAGGTTTGACTAAGTCTTCATTATAGATTTCATTAGTGTTGTTTCCAGATTTATTCTCAATTAGCCGAGAAGACTGAAGAGAGCCAGAAAAGATGAGTATGAATTTCACATTGATCCATGACTTGATAAACAAAATTAGGTCAGTAACTGCTTTCTGAGCAGTTCAGAAAGAAACAGAAATTTGTTTTAAGTTAACATAAAATATTTTTTCATGTTATTGATGAGTTTTAAAAAAGAGAGAATTAATGCTACAGGTTAGAATATTTATTTTGTCCCAAAATGAAACACCGCTTCTCTTGAAGGTCTTAATTTAACAAAACAAAATAAAGACATTTTCACTTAAATATGACTATATTTTAAAGTGTCTGCTTTTCCTTCAGAATATTTTAAATAACAGTTTTTTTCTATATTTGAGAGAATTTGCTGAAATTATATGTATTTTAGTCAAACATATATTTTGGTCAAATCAAACCTGGAATTATTCTCTTGCTTAAATAATTCACAGAGTAAGGGTGAGGTGAAACATTAGATCACTTCTAGCAATAAGGCCAAAATAAAGTGAAAGCCATTGCAGAATTTGCAGTTACAGGTCCAAAAACTTCAGTGACCATATTTTGATTGATCAAACTATGCCCCCCCTGCTTCCTAAACACAGGTAGTAATTTTATTTAAATGCTAGACAGCATCTACTTTATAGAATCCTATTTGTCCAGCAGAGTAGATTGTTAATTTATGGACACTGTAATTTTATGGAAGCATCTGGTATTAGGAGGCTAATTTCCTTCACAGCATATGTCCTATTTCAACCTTAATCTGTCTCTTCTGCTGTGTAAAGGACAAAAATATGTATATTTGAGCTTAATAAAATACCATTTAAGGACAGACAGAAGAAACATTTGTAATGTGATTGCACTTGAGAGCATCTCATTAACTGGATCCACCCTTCTCTACAGAAACAGTAATTCCTATGGGCAATAAATCATCCCAGATCCTCTTAATTATTTCCTCCCAGTGCATTTATTTCTATCTGACACACATTTACTGAGGAAACTAGTTAGACAAATAAAAATATAGAAGCTTGACCAAATTTTATAAAGATTTTTAAAAGTGTTGGTAATGGTGGTGTTTCAGACTTGCTCCCAACTGTTTTAAAAATGGAGTAATTCAATTTTTTTTTTCTTCTGATGGAACATAAGTGTGGCATGACAGCAAGAAGACCAAAAGCAGACCAGCTTTCGCCTAGACATAACATTTGCTATCTGGCCTTTACAGCACTGATTTCCCATCCATACCTGCACCTACCTCCCTTGAAAGTCACCTGGGAACTTGGAAGTTCACCTCAATTTAGCAAGCAGCTGATAGACACCAGTGTAATTCTTCAGAGTGCCAGAGAAGTGTCTTGGAGACAAAAAGACAGCATTTCCAGACAGAAGATACAGTGTGTATTTGCCCTTCCGATTCATACACTCAGATGAGACTGTAAGAGTACCTACAAAGGGCCAGGAATGAATGATTGCTTTGTTTCACTGTCCTCTCTCCCAGCCACCTGCAGGACATCCGGATGTCACCATGGCAGGCTGGCTGGCATGTGATGTGAGTGCGTGCCTGGTACCACCAGCTGAGTTTGCAGCTTATGTTTCTCCATTGGCAGCAGTGGAGGTCTGCAAGCATAGATCTCTCCTCTGTTTCTCACTAGAAGGGAGTCCCAAGGCATACATAGCACCTCCAGCCCTCCTTTACACCTTGTTCTTCTTTTATCCCTCCATTATTTGGGGTGTTTCCCTTCTTTTCCTTCCCACTTTGTCACATACACTAAAAGCCAGCAATCTTTCTGATAATGAGATTCTATTGCTGGGTCCAGGTCAGGCTTGGCTACTTGTGCTTTAAGCTGTTTCACACATTTCATATATGTTTCATAAATTTTCAGGTATGTTGAAAATACAGATCCTTAGGGTTACTGTTCCTGTTGACTCTGGTAACTCATAAAATCATACAATCATAGAATGGTTTGAGTTGGAAGCGACCTTTAAAGGTCACCTAGTCCAACACCCCTGAAAGGGGAAGGCAAAATTTGCCCCTAGTGAAGCCATGTTGGCTGTCACCTTTCACCTCCTTATTTTTGATGTGCCTTAGCATGGTTTCCAGGAGGAACTGCTCCATGACCTTGCCAGGCACAGAGGTGGGACTGACTGGCCTGTAGTTCCCCAGGTCTCCCTCGTTTCCCTTTCTAAAAATGGGGGTTATGTTTCCCCTTTTCCTGTCAGCGGGAACTTCACCAGACTGCCACAACTTCTCAAATATGATGGCAGTTCCCTCAGGAGCAGCGGATGCATCTCATCTGGTCCCATGAACTTGTGCACCTTCAGGTTCCTTAGATGTTCCTGAACCTGCTCTTCTCCTACAGTGGGTGGTTCTTCATCTTCCCAGTCCCTGCCTTTGCCTTCTGAGACTTGGGTGATGTGACTAGAGCCCTTGCTCTAGTGAAGACTGAGGCAAAAAAGTCATTGAGTACCTCAGCCTTCTCCATGTCCCAGGTAACCAGGCCTCCCGTTTCCTTCAGGAGAAAGCTCACATTTTCCCTAGTCTTCCTTTCATCCCTAATGTACCTATAGAAGCTTATACTCATCAGGATATGCTTAGCAAGGGCATAACTCTGGTTTTCTCTACTACGTCACCTCTGGTGACAGTATACTGCCTTTGAAAGTAAATAGGTGCTAGCTTTCTTAACGTCTTTGCAAAACTAAAGTTGAGTAATATAAAGTAAGAGAGAAAGTTTCTCCAAAGGATGATGCTAGTGTATCCATGTTCATTGACAAAAACACCATGACAGTTAGATTGCAAACAGGAGGGAAAAACATTCAAACTTATTATGACACATAATCCCTTCCCTTCAGCACTCTCCTGTATGCTTTGCAGAAAGTAAAAAACAACAACAAAAAAAAGTGATTTTGCATGACTGTAACAGAAATGTTGCTATTTGCAATGTGAAATACACATAGAAAGGGACTCAGCAGACACTTTGTACAGGTAATGTGCTTCTGACTTGTATACCTTGCCTCTGTTTGTTTAACTGGTTTATGATCAGTTTTGTTGGAATACCTGCTACTGCCTCGAGACAGCCTAGAGACACTTGTGAAACACCATCTCCTTCCACACAGAATTTCCATACTGGGTGAGGAAGACATGGCTGGAGTCTGCATACTCCAGCCTCAGTGGATATGGTGCTTTCAGATGCAGAGTTTTGAGCTCCAAAGTCTTCCAGAAGTCCCTTATATATGAGGTTTTCAAGCTCCCTCAGGAAATCCATTCTATGGATAATAAAAGTCTTTCTAACTCCAGGGAAATAATTCCTGCTCAGCTCTGGAGCGGAAGGACAGTGAGACACCCTCTCTGACCTGCACTGTTATCTGCATTATGTCTCTAACAACACAAAAGAGCTATGAGAATGGTGCAGCAAATCGCTCAAGTTTTTAATCTATATATTAACCCCTAGACTGTGCTCCACTCTCAGGGTTAATGGATATGTATGTATGTGTATACATAGGCAAAGAAAAATGCTTAGGAGCTACGAGAGGTGGAGACACAAGGAGCACTGACCAAGCAATCAAGGCATCCCAGCCACTGACAGACAGAAACCCACTGAGTATTTTGCCCCTGCCAGGACTCTGGAGAGCCAGATGTGCCAAGGCTGGAGAGTGTGGGGTGGAGACCACCACTGTGGGGTTGCAGGCAAAGGACTGAGATGTTCCTGAGGGCACTTGCTGCCCCTGTGCACAGGTTATAGGAGAAATTATGAGTCTGGCTGTCTTGGTATCCTGGGCCCATCACACTACATTCATCTGCAGGGAGAACCCAGGGAGGTGAGCAGGTTGCATTTGCAGGGAGTGCAAGGGGAAGCAGGAAAAGCTGTAGCTGAAGAAGTTCGTGAAGTTCAACAAGACCAAGTGCAAAGTCCTGAACATGGGTTGGAACAATCCCAAGCACAAATATAGGCTGGGCAGAGAATAGATCCAGAGCAGCCCTGAGTAGAGGGACTTGGGGGTGCTGGTGGATGAGAAGCTCAACATGAGCTGGCAATGCACACTTGCAGCCCAGAAAGCCAACTGCATCCTGGACTGCATCAAAAGAAGCATGGGCAGCACACCAAGCGAGGTGATTCTTCCCCTCTACTCTGCCCTGGTGGGACCCCACCTGGAGTACTGCGTCCAGTTCTGGAGCCCTCAACATATGAAAGACATGGGACCTGTTGGAGCGAGTCCAGAGGAGGGCTACGAAGATGATCAGAAGGCTGGAGCACCTCTCCTGTGAGGCCAGGCTGAGAGAGCTGGGGCTGTTCAGTCTGCAGAAGAGAAGTCTCCAAGGAGACCTTATTGAGGCCTTCCAATACCTTATAAGAAAGATGAGGAGAAACCCTTCAGCACAGCCTGTTCTGATAGGATGAGGGGTAATGTTTTTAAAATGGAGGGAGGTAGATTCAGACTGTACATAAGGAAGAAATTTTTTACAATGAGGGTGGTGGAACACTGGAACAGGTTGCCCAGAGAGGTAGTGGATACCCCAACCCTGGAAACATTCAAGGTCAGGTTGGACGGGGCTCTGAGCAACCTCATCTAGTTGAAGATGTACCTGCTTCTTGCAGGGAGGTTGGACTAGAGGACCTCTAAAGGTCCTTTCCAACCCAAACTATTCCATGATTCTAAGAGGAAGGGGTGGAAAGAGTCTGGAACCTATGGATTTTAGGATTAGCTCAGATGAGGGAAGTTTTGGTGAGAGGAAGACAGGAGACATCACCGTCTCACTCCTGTCTCCCCACTGACTCTTCCTCATTCCTCCTCTTCACAAAAGGCCTGCTCATTACCACCAAAAATGAGGTTTTGTCCTCCTAAGACAGGAACAGAATAAGGCATGCTTTCTCCACTTCTGGGAGCTCACGGTATTCTGAGCCTGGTGAAAAGACTCGGACACCCAGTTGTCTCTAGTTGAGGCCATGAACAGCTGGGACAAATCCAAGAACTGCCTTGGACTTGCTTTTATTTATTTCAAGGTCTTAATCTGTCCCTGGCCAGCAGCAACAGAGTAAGTATGATTTACAACCACCTTTTTTAGTGTAGCCAAAGACTATTCTTTCTTTAAGGCCAGAGATATTTAGTCTGTCCCAAACCAATCTTTTTTTTTTCCTTTTTTTTTTTTTGCAATCCATTTTTTTTACTCTGCTGTTTGATGTCGATGCCAAAACTCTCATTTATTTCATCAAGTGTAGGATTTGTCAGTGTGAGATACAGGGAAAACCAACAGGCTCCCGGTTTCATATGCACGGACATTACATTTCACTATGTGACTAAACCAGTCTCTATGTGACTAAACCAAGTCTCCATCTTGTCTAACTGAATCTGGGTTCAGTACAGCTGGCACAGTGCATGAAACGACCCTGCGTGCTGTGCAATTTAATGGGTGCTGTAGCACCAGAGTGGCAGTGTGGTGTGTACCACACCACCAGTGAAGCTGATAGCAGGGTGGGTTAGTTGTCACATCAGGTCAGCTAACCATCTCCACCGGGAGTTACACACCCGGATTTTGGTAGGCTTTGACACGTCTCATGAAGTGCTACATTTTCCCTTCACATTTTTGCAAGCGGTTTCCTTTGTGTCCTCTCTGGTAGCAGAAAAATGCAGTCGTTCAGCATAAAACAACTCCTAGACAGGTGAGGAGCATCAGCTTTTGACACTAGTTGACCCATGACTTTCTACTGCCCTGCACCGAAATCCTTCCACAGGCTGAGCTTCCACACAGTTACCTGGCAATTACAGCCCTATCTACCCTGTGATTTAGAGTGCTGCTCTTTCAAGGCCTTACTGCCATAACCCCAGAGAAAACACTAGAGAAATTCAGAAACCAGCTTTTAACAAATAATTAACTGTATCTTTTCAGACCAAGACAGGAGAGGTAAAAAAGCTATTCGGTAAGTTATCCAAGTGACTCCTGGCTTTCCAAATCAAACTGCTGAAAAGTATTTTCTCAGTAACCAGGACATTTCACCGGTAACAAACCATGGATTTGCATTGACTCTAGTTGCTCAAACATGATTTGCATGCTTTGACCAAAAAAAAATAAAGCTATTCCAATGTACTTCTCATAAGCAACCTGTAGTAGGCATTGAATAGTGAATTCCTTGAATGCATAAAGGATAGTTACATCACAACCTTTTCTCATTACTAATGGCATTCATTTTGTTTTATAACAGTCACTACCCAGAATACTGCGCTTCACCAAATTAGCTATTTTCTTGTCCAACAAACTGGAAAACAAGATAAGACAGAGCTTTGATTGCTTATAACTCCAAATTATTTTTTGTTTAAGTATGCTTTGGAATGTGAAGCTCTAAGGAGAGTCAACAGGTTACATCATATCATGTCAGATAACATAGAAGAGATGGCAGAAGTGATGTATCAACTGCCCAGATAATTTCTAAAACAAAATAAGCTCCTGCATTTAAAAAAAAAAAAAACCAACTTTTTTCCTACATGGTTTATTTGATGGCACAGCAATTTGCATGTTGTTATTTCAGGTGTGTAGCCTCCGCCATAAGTACCCAACATCAGCTCCATACACAGCCACCTCCCTGGTTGCTGTGGTAGGAGGATGCACATGAAGCAGAGCAAAACACGAGTGGCCCAGGGGTCACAGCAACAGCACGTGGTGACAGGCATGGAAAAAGATAATCATCAGGAAAAAAAAAAACAGGCACAACAAGCTACATTTACATCAACATTTCACACAAAAACACACTCCCATGAAACCAGGACATACTTACAAGCAACTGAGGCCAAATCTTGTAGTAGCTAGATTACCTCAGTGCTCGCAACATTTTATTTCTAGAAGTTGGATGCTGCTGGAGTGTGGTTACTTGCAGGACAAAGGCATATTGGAAGACTTCACAGTGCATCACACCAGCAAAAAAAAAAATTACAAAAATGAGACAGTCACTAAAAAGAAGCTGCATTTCCAACTGCTACTGTTATAAATTAATAACATCTTAACATGCTATCTAGCTCCCATCAGCTTTTCAATGACTTTCTTGTGTCCTAATGTAGTACAAGTACATACCCTCTACTTCTCCACACACAAGAGTAGATTCCACCTTTAATAACACTGCATGTGTCTGGCAACGGTGAAAGTGGGTTAGAGGAAGGAACAGCACCTTTTGGGCCTCATTCTAGTGACTGTACTGTAACACATTTCAGATGTCTAGTTTAAATTTGTAATGTCTCTTGCTGTGGGTTGCATCAGTTGCCATGCTGAACTCCAGGATGGCCTGGTCTCCAGGGAATGCTGCGGCAGGGCTCTCATCTTTCTGACAGGGCTCAGAAAGAAAAAGCTCTCTCCATCCAAGCAGGTACTAGAGTTCTATCAGAGATAGAGATGGGATTTCCAGACCACTGCCTTAACTCAGCCGGTTTTGAAATCAGTAAGCATAATTCCCAGTGGCAGCAGAGTTAGGCCAGTGAGATTCAAGTGAAACTGAAAATTAACGATGCCTGTAAGTGCAAGACAGTCCTCGGGATACACAACAGTCCCTGCTTAGTTTTTGTCACTGTTTTCCATTGACAGGTTTGCATATTTTCTTTAAGCAAAAGTCAGACCCTCACTTTTCATGTAAGATGCCAGAGGCCAATTACTTCTTACTATTTATATAGTTTGTTGGCTCTGTACAGGTTTGTTGAAAAAGTGATCCTGCAGAAAGACCTTTGAAATATAAATGAATATAAATGAAATATAAAGCCATTTTGTTCCCTCTTCACATCTCGCCTGGAAATTTCTTCTGGGTGGAAGCTTTGCTAGACAAAGGCTTAACTGCTGGAACATGATGCCTGTCATGAGAACTGAAGCACACTATGAGAAGGAGAGCTGGGAATTGTTCCATGCCTTTTCCTTTTCTTTGTCCCATACCTTCTTTCATTTTCTTTTCCATGCACACTAATGTACTTTTTTTTTGTGATCAGTGAGAATTCCTCTTAATGTATGGATCTACTCTGCAAAAATTGTATTATATGTTCCATTTTTTTATAAGCTTCAGTGACACTGTATTAAATACAGTCCCTCCCAAATGCCAGTCAAACACTATTTGTATTCAAATTTAATATCTTCTGAAAGGGAAGAAATTGTTGGATTTGTTGGATCAGCAGCAACAAAAGCTCCCAGACTCCATAACATAACTGAGCCCTTGCCACATCTACATGAAACCAGTAGACCAATTTCTTCTCTCATAGAAATATACATCTCAAGAATAACTTCCCAATCAGAGAAACTCTAACTCCTGTAAATTTATCATTTACAGAAGTAATCTGCTCCATTGTTTGAAGCGCTTCTCCACAACACAAGGGCAGCCACAGGCTTCAGGGCGCTTTGCACTAGACCCCAGGCAGCAGACTGGGACAGCAGCGTGCCTGCAGACAGCCTGCAAGAAGATGTGTAATTCAGCTCAGTCTCATGTGCTGTGTCTCACAGGACAGCAGGAAAGATTTTGTGCAGAAATTCCTGTCTACGACTGAGCAGACAGAGGCAGGTCAAGAGAATAAAAATGAGCCTTTTTAAAACTCTATCTTTGCAGACTTCTGCCACATTTCAAACATTTTCTGGCTTTGGATGCTTGCCCATCTTTTCTGCAACACTAATTTGCAGAGCTCTAATAGTTTTATTGGGGTTTTGTTTGTAATGATGAAAATACAAGTATCAATCTATACACTACACTCTGATCAAGGAAAAATGTCCTGTGTATCAGCAGACATAAAATGGCCCAAGAAGAGATTGTCCCTGGTGGATATAGCCTCCATTATTCATATAAAACACACTGCTGCCACTGATCATTATTCCTCATAGCAGTAATCTTCCCTGAATGGGTTTATTAAAGTGTCCTCAGCATCACTGCGGGCTGTTAATGATCTGCTGGTTACAGCCAATTTTGCTGTGTCTACTGCTTAACTCATCTATTTCTGCTGGGTTTGGTTTTTTTTTTTCACCCCACATTAATCATCCACTGCAAGTATTTTTAATATTCTCTCTTGCAGCATAGTTAGAGAAAACCTTTTGATAGTCATTCTGAGTCTGCTTTTTCTGGTTCTTCTGCATAAAAATACTTGTAAAATCAGCAGCTCCATGTATCCCTGCCCTCCCAATCCTGCGCCAGAAAAAACTACAGTGGTGGACTCTACCAGTCCTGGTAAGAGGGGACTGCATTCTGCCTTCCATCTCGGAGCCCAGCCTGTACCTACACTGCCTGCCTAGACACACCACACCACATTGTAGCACCCTGCCTCTTTGGCAGTCTGGAAAGGGTCCCCTTTTGGAGCATACCGGGTTCCAGCCTGAAGCACCTCTATATACTCCTATAGAAATTACATTGTTGGAGGAGGGGGATGAAGACGCATGCTGATGTGTGCTGGATCTGATGCATGCTGATGCATTCTGATGTGTGCTGGGTTTCACACTGATACAGTGTTCGGTGAAAAACCTTAGCATAAAAATCGGTCCAGGCACCTGGAAAAACTCTTCTTCTCAAGTCTACGTAAAACCCCAGAATCCCACTCACATTGTATAACACAGTGGAAGTTCACTGTATATTTTTCTTCATTTCAGCTTTATCTGAATTTTCTATTTTGCAGAAAGTACCAATGACCCTAGCTAGCCAGCTTTCCAAAGGGCTTGGACCTCTTTTGATGAAAAAAAAAAAGTTTAAAAGTTTTAAATATTGCAATGGGCACAAAAATGCGATTCAATTATGCAAGGAAAATGCACATAATATATCCTATAAATGTTTTGCTCAGTTAGGTTTCTGATTTTTACAGACAAAATAAACTGGAAACCAAATTTGGAGTACTGTTCTAAAAGGCAATAGGATTAAGAATATTCATAAAGAGTGATGTTGTTCGACACTGTGTATTGAATTACACCTTAGAACTATAAGACTTATTTGCCTTGCTTGTTTATTACAAACAGTACTAGACTTCAACAAGGTTACTCTCTTTATCATTAAACTTTTTGACACCTCTTTGCAACTTGCCTCTTTACCTTACTTCAAGGCCACAAGAAAAGCAAATGCATCCTTCTCAATCACCTGTATCCATCACACAATATTTTAAAAAGCCAAGAGGCAGAGGCTTAGTAGCTACATCATCAACGTTAACAAGTAAAGAGAAAATTTCACCTAAATCCAACTCAGAATAGACCCTCTCTTCAGCATTCCAGCAGCACTAGCCCTTTAAAGGGATACTATTCATTTAGATAAGTGACATTAAAAAGAGATAACAGTTAATCTAGCCCGAGTGCCAATTTGACAGCCAGCTTCAATTTACTACTCTGCAACTGTTCGTCATATATATTACTTTCATCTTAAAATATAGTTCTTATTCAGAAGTTTGGAAAACAGATCAATGCCCAAGGAAGTCCTGGGAAGTAAATTGACTATGAACACCTCTGACAGAAATCCCCAGGTGCCTGAGTTGCTTTAGCCTTGTCTGGCTGTCTCTTGTGTTCTTGGACTTGTTTGGTTACGAACTTGTGCCATTGTCTCGTAAGATCTCTAAGGGTAGAAGCAATGGAAAGACAGGAGATTTCAAAGTGTGCCTGAAAGACATCAGATTAATCAAATTACAGTATCGTTAGATACATCATTTTCCCAAGGTAACTGGCTGTCCAAGAATATAGCTTTTCTTCCAATGACAAAAGATGCAAAAAAAAAAATTATTGTAAAGCTGAAAACTCCCATAACAGATTCTAAAGCAATAAAAGGTCTGCATTTCTATTTTATACATACAAAAGACAAAACCCATAGCCAAGACCTAAGTTTCTGAACATTCCCCTACAATCAAGAGTTGAATCTGAATCCAAATATCTCAGTATTCATGTTCTATTAAATCATTAAGCTGTGACTGACTATATTCCAAGACATTTTAGAGTTTATTTCTTTGTTGTTGTTGTTGTTACACTGACATTATAATATGCTGAGACTTCAGTTGCTTCTCTCTTCCCTACTGTTTTCATTTGAGCTGGAAATTGTCAATGGAAAGCATAGTTTTATTTTAAAATTTTCAATAAAATCAAAGCACAGAGACAGCGCAGAAGAAAAAAACATCAACAACACTGCAACCCCCCAGTATCTTTGGCCCTTTAGAGAAGGCTTTTTTGTACTAAGCTCAAAGGGCTGGCTTTCACCTTTCAGAACTGTGATGATTTTAGTCATGAGTAAGGTTACAGGCCTTTAATATGTTTATGTTAAGTAAAGCAGTAATTTGAAACATTGATAAGAATCATCAAGCCCACAATAAAAGCCAGGTTCCTGTAAGCAGGGATATTCAGACTTTTATTTGGAACTATCGTAAGAAAGAACAAATTATGCTTTAGGCTGCTGCACATGCCTTTGCAATCACTACAGACCAAAAGCAGTGAAATGCCATAAAAGAAGCCAATGGTTTCACTTCCTGGCTTCTCATTCAATACCCCCAACTCCTTTCATTAGGACTAGATCTTAAGGCCGCAGAAAAAGCCACTTAGAGTTAGAGACAGCATTCAGAATGACTAATAAACACTTTTGACTAATTGTAGTAAATCCCCAAATTGCACCGAGGTTTTGGCAGGGGCATTTTATCAAAAGGTGTTAATGTGCTGTGGCACTCATTAGGAGTGCCAGGTTTTGTTTTCCTCAAAGGGACTAAAGGGTACAAGAGGGGTGGCAAGGGTTTCCTAGGCTCCTAGGGAAGCACCGCCTGTGATGTTTTAGAAAGACTTGTTGAGTGTGGTTTCATGTGGTGCTCTGAAAGGCTCCACTGAGATGCACTTTCAGAGCACAGTGACATCAGTTATATGTCTTTTTTATTGGTCTTTTCAGAAGTGGTTTTGCATTTAGACCTCTCACTATGAAGGAAGGCCTGTTTTTAACTAGAAAATCCCAGTTATACTGGTGGTAAGACACTGAGGCATGGAAGTAAGTTTGGCATTGGTGAGAGTCTCTTCAGATTACCCCCAGTATTTCAAAGCCATGCTGTGCTGCACACACCCAATTTTCAGTACTATTTTCCATAACCATGCAGCCACCTAGTCTCTTCTGGGGACTTCTCTTTAATGCCCTGCTCTTCTTACAGGATCTTCAGCAAGTCAAAAGCTTATGTCCAAGAAAAACCTATGTCCTCATGATGACTTTTAAGAATCAAAGACGCCATTCTAAAATGATAGCTTTATGTGCAACAGTAAATAACTTCATATACTGAGAAAAATCTGGGAAGCAACAGACAAGCCAACGGCTTCACATTTTGGGCAGTGTTATTTTAGCTCATTACACAGGTTTATTCCCAGTTTGAACGGAATTTACACAGTTCTCATCACCTACATACTAACAATGACTAAGCCAAGGTGTGTATATGAAATGACAGCTGAAATAGCTGGATGGTATTTCTTGTGGGAGAAACAGCAGTTACAACCTATACAACCTATGTTCCAAATTTTTGTGTTATAGTGATGCCAATACCAAAGCTAGACTGAAGTTAGGTCTTAAGAAAACTTCTTCCAGCTAAAAGAAGCTGATACAGCAAGGTCATGTAGCTGTTTACTGCAACAGCTTGGGTTTGATTTAATTAGTAGATGGAACTGTTCATATTTCACTTTGAACTGAAACGTTTTGGAAGTGATGCCCAAATGGCATTGTTCTGTAATATGGAATTAACCCAAATGAAGCCAATGAAACTGTAAAAATGTTCACAAAATTGAACTATAAAAACTTTTATAAGGCACTCTGACACTCCTCATACGGCCTCAGGTAGCTCTTTCCAGCTCCTCTTTACTTTGGGAGCAGTTTTACCCCCTTTCCCCTGTGACAGAAGAAAAATACCTGAGACACCTGAGGGTTCTGGAGACATCCAGGATAGACACAGATAGAAAGAAGCGGATTTGGTGTGCCACTGTGACATAACCTGGGACTCCAGTGCCCTTGTGCAGATTTATTCTGTTTAACTGTCCAGTTTAAAGCTGCACAGACGACATATGAAGGACATCCACTTGAACAGCCTAGGGCTCACTGTATTTCCAGTGGGGCAGCTGCATAGTTTTTAGTCCCTTAAAGTCTCATCAGCCTGTGAAGAGGAGTTCAGGAAAATGAAAGTTTTAAAATAGAAAAAGTGGCTAAAACTGTTTTAGACAGCTGCTATATGAGGTAGCAGGTGGTGAACCTACCCAGAGGCCTCCAGAAATATTAATATTTAAAAGGTCTTCCATTTCACTAATTTCAGATAAGTGCATAGCACTGTCTATTGCCTTAAGGGAGTGGGAGCCATATAAATCAGAATGACTGAATTAAAGAAGGGCTTTCAGCTCCTCTCAAATGGTTCTCTCATGGCACTTCCCCAGACCTGCTCTCCATCCTCATCAGCATGCCGGGCTGACACCCCACTGGGCTTTTGGTAGCCACCCCCACCACCAGCCTTTGTCAAGACCACAGCAAGCCAGACACATTTAGGTAAGTACTATGTAAAAAGTGGTGTGAAGTTCAACTCTGTCATGTTTGCTGGTGGTGCACAAGGCTAGCATGGCAATTTTTGGAGCTGGCTGTCATCTATCACATCAGTTTTACCTGTAACAGCCTGTAGTTCTCATGGAGATGTGTATTTGCAGCCATGTTTTTTTTTGCTGTGTGATGCAATTCTTTTCTGTTCTGGGCATTGCTTACAGCTAAAGAGCATTATACTACTGTCTGAAATCTATATAAACTCTACTGTTAAGACTAAGCTTGGCAATTAAAAAAAATATATCAGGTTTGCTTTTTACCACCTAAGTTGACATTGCTATTTTTGGAATTAAATATACATCTCCACCCAATTCAGGTAAATGTGCATACAATGGTATCTTAATATAAAATCTCCCAGTCTTCTAGGTTTACAAGCCATCATTTTTTGGCTGGAAAAGAAGAAACACATTGTGGTTGTTTCTTGCTGTTGAAGCTGGTCAGGTTGGGAAGCTAGTCATTGATGGGAATGTTTATTAACCTGCCACTCAAAAATGTGATGAAAGATTAATTATAAAGTTTTGTTCACTGTGCTATAAATCACCATGTTTAGAAATCCAACTGACTGCACAAGTTCTGTTTTTCTAGGGACACATTCAGCGTTTTAGATGAAACAATTTTTAGTTTAGTTTAGTTTAGTAAGTTTCAGTGTTTCCTCACTGAAAGACTTTAAATCTTGCAGACTACAAAAAAAAATCAGAATTTTATTTTTAGCCAGGAGTAGAAAATGGCATTTTTAATCACATAGGAAAGTACAAGCAGTTCTAACTATACTTGCATTGATATCTTAAACACACAAGTGTATGTAACAAATTGTATGCAATAAAGCATGATATAAAAACACAGTAAAATGAAAATCTTATGGCGTGAAATGACATTAGCAATAATGACAATGCCACTGATGATCTAAGCAGTATTGAGATCTCATTGGTACCAGGCTTTACATTCTTTTACCTGCCAAGTCACTGTCTTAAAGTGACACAAAAAAGTGTTGTTTGCAACAGCATCTAACATTTTTCTTGAAAGCAAATTATCGGAGTCTTGTAATTATATAAGTCTAATTTCTGATTGGCCACCAGTACTTTTAAAAAGTCATCAGGTTTTGTGTTGGGGACAGGGTGTTTTGGGTTGGGTTTTTTTTAATAACCTCAGTTCCAGCAGAGTCAATTCTGATGCATTTGAACACAAAACATGGCAATATCCAGAAAGCCAACCACATCCTGGACTGTATCAAAAGAAGCATGGGCAGCACATCAAGGGAGGTGATTCTCCCCCTCTACTCTGTCCTGGTGAGATCCCACCTGGAGTACTGCGTCCAGTTCTGGAGCCCTCAACATCAGAAGGGCATGGACCAGTTGGAGAGGGTCCAGAGGAGGGCCACAAAGATGATCAGAGGGCTGGAGCACCCCTCCTGTGAGGCCTGGCTGAGAGAGTTGTGGCTGTTCAGCCTGGAGAAGAGGAGGCTCCAGGAAGACCTTATAGCGGTCTTCCAGTACCTAAAGTGGGCCTACAAGAAAGACAAGGAAAAACTCTTTAGCAGGGCCTGTTGTGATAGTACAAGGGCTAATGGCTTTGAACTACAAAGAGATAGATTTAGACTAGATATAAGGAAGACATTTTTTACAATGAGGGTGGTGAAACGCTTGAACAGGTTGCCCAGAGAGATGGTGATGCCCCATCCCTGGAAACATTCAAGGCCAAGCTGGACAGGGCTCTGAGCAACCTGGTCTAGTTGAAGATGTCCCTGCTCCTTGCAGGGGGGTTGGGCTAGATGGCCTTTAAAGGTCCCTTCCAACCCAAACTATGCTATGGTTCTAGGATTTCTGAAGAGGCATTTCAAAGTTACTCCAAAACCAGCCTGACAGAACAACATTTTATTACAGAATTACAAAATTCACAGTTTGAAGGTAGAGGATATGTCTCCATGGAAATCATATGCCTCCAAAAGTGTGGGCATTCAGTTTTTCTCCTTGCAGACAGATAACTAAATGAGCCAACTGAACCATTTTGTATCCTACCAATGTAACTTACTAGGTTGTGGAGGGGAGAAAGAAACATAGTAAAAAAAAGAGCTCTTGACATTAGACTTCAGTGTGCATTCGCTGTGAGAAGCTGTTAGAGGTCTGGAAGGCTGTTCTGGTTTTGTTTAGTAAGGCGGGCGCCTAAGGTGGCAGCTTCCGTAGGAAACTGCTAGAAGTTGTTCCCCTTTGTTCAATGGACTCGACCGGGCCTAGGGCGGACCTGCTGCTGGCCAAGGCCGAGCCGATTGGTAGCAGAATGTTCCATGATAATGCCTCTGCAATAACGTATTTAAGAAGAAAAAAAAAAAAAAAAAAAAAAAAAAAGATATGCAGCAGCTGAGTGGGGGCAGAGAGGGGGAAGTGCGAGCCTTGTGGGCCTTGCAGGCCTCACCCTCTGGCCTCCCACCGGGCAGCCGACTGGGCCCAACTTGGCCCAGCCTGGCTGCAAGAAGTGGAGAGGAGAGTAATGTGGCTCCTGGCCAAGATTCCCTTGCAGCCTGTGGTGATGACCATGGTGGAACAGATTGTCCCCCTGCAGTCCATGGAGGTCCACGGAGGGGCAGAGATTCACCTGCAGCCCGTGGAGGAGCCCACGCAGGAGCAGGTGGAGGCCTGAGGGAGGCTGTGGCCCGTGGAGGGCCTGCTGGGGCAGCCATTCTGGAGGGACTGCACCCTGTGGAAGAGATGACCCACGCCGGAGCAGTTTCACAAAGGATTGTGGCCCGTGGGAGGGACCCAGCGCTGGAGCAGGGGAGGAATGCAAGGAGTTCTTCCTCCAACGATGAAGCAGCAGTGTGAAACAACGCATGATGAACTGACAGCGACCCCCATTCCCTCTTCCCCCCTGTGCCGCTCCGGGGGGCGTTTTTCCTTATCATCTCCCCCTATTCTCTCAGAGGGTGGGGGGAGAGAGAGAGACTGCATAGTCTGGTCCCGATCGGGGCTGAACTACAACAAAGCTACCTGAAGTCATCAGGAACCTCTCTGGTATGGGCATAGGTGGTCCGTTGTGAGTTCAATTTTTATTATCCAGCTACAGCTGCATATTGCATATACTGGTGGGACTAGGCTGCCCAGGTTAAGTGTGAAACCATATCTTTCACTGATATTTACCTTGATTTCATGTTTAACTTGTTGAAGTTCAGCCCAATAGACAGAGGCAGATGCAACTCAGAGCAGGGCAGGGATTCAATCTGTTGCACAAAATGATCACCTGGGAAAAGGCTGAAAAGCAAGGAATGAGCCAGAAACTCCAGAGAAAAGGAGCAGCTGCAGAAGCCACAGGCCCTTCTGCTTCGGGTCTCTTCTTGGCAAATATTGGCTTCTCAGTAAAGTCTGACATTCAAGCACCTTCAGGGTTAGGCAGTGTCTTTTGCTGGCAAATGCCAGTTGCTTTTAACAGGGGTAATTCTGAGTCTCCAAGATCAAGCAGAACTTCCCTCGTCCACAGCGTTCTGTGGAAGATGTCACCCAGTCTAGCTGCAATAGCCTGGGAGGCCATGGTGGTTACCTAGTGTCATGATGACACACTAGTACAGCTTTTGGGATCAGAATTAACATGGCCTGTATATGCCGCACAATAACAAGTGGCTCTGCAATGCACCACACTGTACAGCTATGTGTTATGCTTTCATTATTTTTTCTGCAGTCTATCTAAAGTCATATTTCTGAAATTTCACTTTGGAAAAAATACAGTTCTCAAGTTTCTCCAGTAACTCAAAAGACAGAAATTAGAGAAAGTAACCAAGAATAATTTGAAACATCCAACCTCCTCTCTTTTTGCCAGCATCCACTACATGCCAGGTCAGAGAGGAACACTCTTTGATTTCCAAATTTTCTGGCATGACCCCATATACTCCTTAGTGTTTGAACAGTGTTTGACATAGTGGGAGTCCACCCTTCACTGGCCCATCCCATCCCCATCACACAACTTTAGTTGTGTTCAAGGAACACATATAAGTATGTTTCAGCTGCTTCACTCCACTGTTTCCTGGAGAAACAAGGCCCATTCAGTCCATCTAATTTTCCATCTGCCTGTCTCTCTCCTTCACCTGTAAGAGTTTCTTTAATTTTGTCTACCTTTTACTTGTCTTCCAAAGGTGCTTGAAGGCTCAGAAATGAAAATTGCCAGGAAATGTTTTAAGAATTCACATTTGGATAGAAGAATGATTAAATTACCTTTTGAGGGGGTGAATTAGAGCCACCTTTCCCATAACAAACCTGAGAAGCTTCATGCAGTTGGCCCATAAGCAGACAAGTGCTGGCCAGCAGATCTGCACATGCCCAGCTTCCAGTTAGCAGTAATGTATTCATCTGGACCAGTGTGAGGGGAGCTGGGAAGGCAGTGGAGTCAGGGAGCAGCACTGCAGAGAGCAACGTAAAGGCCATGGGAAGGGATGAGGTGCTACAGAAAGAGAGAGTTAGCAGTATTTAGGGCATATAAACCCAAATCCTTTGGGAAATAGGGCTTAATTAATTTCAAGGATTATGATATGACACATATAAACATAGATAGTGGGGAGGAACTCAAAGTACACACTTTGTGGTACACTGGTGCAATAGAAATACATTTAAACTCCATGCCATATTAAGAAGAAGTGACACTGAATACTGATCAAAGCACAAAGCCATGTCATCCTATGGAAATAGTCTTGGTCTAGACAGTCTGAGCAAACTTAGCTTATTAAAGAAGACACCACCCTCATCTAAGAATTTAATGAGGACTTTCACAACACCTGGGCAAACTTCATAACTGGAACATTCTAATGTCTGAGTTGATAGCGAACAGTGCTCCATTCTCTGCAACTAGAAGTCAGTATTATCTTCAAAATTAGCAAGAACTCAGGGTCTCTGAACCATGAATTCTTAACAAATCTTTCTCCCAAGTTCTGAGCTCTCAATTGCTGTAGTTTTGTTGACTAGAGAAGGTTCACGTTGAATGCCAACTGAGCAGCACCGCTGACCTCAATCAGAGTAGAACAGTAATCTAGAGCAGTTAATTTTTTTTAATCAAAATCTGCTGATCTGAAAGATAACAGTTGAGCAGCCAAGCACTGTGTGCCATCAGCAGCCTACTGCTAAGAAATGGAGGATCTCCTGCAACAATAGAGTAGAGAATACCATGTTTATGCCTGGTCTGAATGTAAATTAGAGTCCATCATTTTAGCACTATTATTCTAGACAGATTTGCAAAGGAGAGCCTTCGTGTATATTAGAAGAGTTAAAAGTTCAGTACCTCATCCACACCACCAAACTTTCAGGGGTTCTCTAAGCTTTAAAATAACGAATTTGCCCCCCACACTTTAAGTACCCTGTCCAAGAGAATTTTATGTTTTTATCTTTCAAGATATTTAGTTTGGGGAATATGTAACTACTGTCAAAAAGTATCAGGTAAACTATGGATAATAACCTGAAGTTTTATTAAATGCCAAATACTAGCACAGAACTATTAAAACTAACTTCTGTGTAGCTTGCTGCTTTTACTTGGCAGAACTGGCATAACTCAAAATACTATTGTCTCCTGAAATCTGGACAAACTCCTATCTGTATAATTTCTGCATTTTCTACAGTAAGACAAGACCTGGCAACCTTGAAAAAGCTCTTTCTGAATACAAACTTTGCATCCAACTTCAGTTTTTAGAGGAAAATTATCATCTTGACCATGTTTTGCAGAGAATGGTTTGGCCTGATAGTTCACTGTTTCAAACAAAGCAGCTGTATTTATTTGCTGCTAGCGAATACCCCTGTCTGCCAACATTTAGTCAAACTCTAAATTACATTCAGCAGTACCACAGAACTGTACTCCAGCACTCTGGAAACATACTGCTAAAAATCCAAACAGTCTCTTGTTAAAGAAAATCTTCTTTGCACTTCTGCATTCTAAACTCTCTTCCTTTGCCACTGGGACAAGGCCTTTCCAGAATATTTTTGACTTAAGTGATGAGATGTTTGAAAAGACCAAGTAGTATCTCACCTACTCATTACAAACAACAGCATGTAATAACACAAATAATAGAATGAAGTCATAGTACAGTAAACTTAGAGTTTATAGAGGCAAGATATAACCTAATACACACAGGCAGGCCAAATCACAGCACTAAGTACCTGACTTCTACCTGGAGCAATGTAAGTAAAAGCATTTAGGTGGTAAGAGATGAAACATCTTATTCCAGGGTACACAGTGACCATTTCCAGTTTTGCTATTGCACAGAGGGATCGTCTCTTCCCTGACTCCTAGGGCTGTTTATAGCACTTTGTGCATTGAGCCTAATTTGAATAGGTTTAAAGGATTAAAGGGACTGGTTCAGAGGATTAAAAGGAGTAGCTATCCTCTTGCTTATAATACAAACCCAATATGGCCAATTCTAGCAGAGCTGAGCTACTGTTAACAATAAAAAGCAACAGTAAAGGGTAGGACTTGGAAGATGCAAGTTCACCACCTAAAACCTCCATGGATGACACTGGGCAAGTAACTAACTTCTCGCCCCTTTGATACATAGGGAAAATAAACATCATGTTACCCTATAGAAGTATAAAGATAGATTGAGAAAGGCAATGGGATTTGTAAGTATACCTAAGACATTTTTCCAGATGAAATCTTTACAAGTTAAGGACCGAATAGATTATTCAAATAAGCAAGACTAAAGGTACCCCTTTACAGTACAAAAGTGTACTTTAAAATTACAAGCTATGTAAGACTGCAGCTCATTAAAGCCAAGACAATCTGAGCCATGTACAAAGGCTATTTAGACTCTAAGATATTGTTTTGGTTGCTCCTTTACAAAGATAATTGCAAACATCTGTACTAACTGATAGCGTAAAGATTGTGGGCCACAAGATTTGATAACAACACAACTAAGAGATTACTTTTACCTTCCAATTTTGTAAATCCACAGATGAAGTCAAATCCTTCCCAAAATGAAGAATTCTGGGAGGTGTCACTCACACTGCCTTTGGCTGGCTCCAAGTAGAGCTGGGCTCTAGAAGAGTACTTGTCATTTACACGCATGCCATTCCATAAACATGCTCACAGTAAACCCATCCTTCCCATCATTCTTTCAAATACTGTATTTCTTTGTCTTGACCGGCAATTTCACGCACACCACATTGTTGGCATCTTCCTTCCTGACACAAACTGACCTTCTGCTGCCTATGCCTCATCTGTGCATCCCAGGCAGACATGCCAGCCACTAGCTTCCAACGGTGCAAGACTGTGTGAGACAAAAAACTTTTTCATAAACTAAAGAGTGGTTTTCTCAATGGGAAATAGCTATATTGATAAATTGCAAATTTTGAACTTAGAAGTAAATACATGCAGGAACCAATAGCATTCGGAATGTATTCCTGGTATTCATTGACTTGCACACTGAGAAGATTTCTACTGGTTCAAAATATACACAAAGGCATCTAGACTGCAGTACAACTAAGTCCCTGAATTGAGAAGTAGTCCAATCCATCTGATCATGCTTTTCTCACACACTGAACAAAATAAAGCATAGCATGGCAATCCTGAGGAAAGCACCTTTCCCTAGGGCAATTAAATGGGTCTTTATGTTCAAAGTTTTGGGGTGGTGCCCTGCTCACTGAAAACTAACAGCTCCTTTGTTAGGCAAGAATTGCTTTGTGGCAAATCCATTTTCCCTAGTTCAAATCAAATCATGAAAACAATAAAAATAAGCATATTGCTCCAAGACAATACTTCATATATTTTTTTCATATTTTATTTTGTCATAATCTTATATTCCTAAAGGAAATCATTTACAAAGAAAAGTGCAGCAAGTTTCATAAAAACAGCAACAACATGTTAGCTTAACTGCTACTGTTGGGTGAAGAAGATGGATAAATGTTAAACAAAAACAATTTTTCATGTCTGAATCAGAAGCAGTGAAAGAAAAAGATAAATACAGGTGAAGAACCATTGCCCAATTTCAGCTTCATGTTAATAAAATAAAGACTGGTCAGGTTTTATTAATTCAAAAGAAGAGCATAAGCCCCAGGGCAAGTCTGGTCTCTAAATGATGTAGCACCAAATGACTGCAAAGGCAGTAGGCTTGCAAAAGACTGATGGATTGTTTTCATTAGGGGAAGACGTATTTTTATTCCCTTAAAGAAATCAACAAAAAGGACTAGCATTAGCTGTGTATTCCATGTTTTTTAGCTTTTTGGCTATTTGGCCTCAGTAAATAACTTCCTAAACTATGCCACATTTGAGTTTAGACTGAAACAAGGTTACAACTTGCTTCACTTAAGCAATTTTTCTGAGGCTGTTGAGTGTTTTCTTCGACAATTCTTCTCAAAAACAAGTTTTAAACTAAATAATAAGACTGGGTTCACAGAAAGTCTCTATCTCACTAAAACATTTGAGACTGCTACATTAATTTTCTTCAGACCTGGCCTTTCTCCATTAAAGCGCAATGAAATACTGTCAGCCAGCTGCCTGCTTTGCAAGATCACAAACCAATTGCACAGAGATTGCTTTACAAAGTGAAGAAAGCTTTTATTAAAACTCTGCAATACACAGCTCTTTCAGCATCAGTAGGTGAGTAATCCCTCAACTGGCCCAGCTGAGAGCAAGATTTGTAAGCTGTATGCCCAGTGGTATTGTTTGTTTGTACTGCTGTAACACTTAAAGGTACCATCTAGGGAATAGGACCTGTTTGTCTAAATACTGCATTTTCTCATGGATGGGAAGCAGAGGTCTTTTAAGAACAAACTGGAATCTACAGCCACACATCTTACTGTAGGAGAAACTAGAAGCAGAGATCAAGATTCTTACACTTTTTCTACATTGTCTATGTGGTTCCCCAATGTCAATAACAATTGCAGAACTAAAACTGAAACAGAATGACAATACTGCTAGCTACAGAATCGCTTTTCCCAAGTATTTTTCTTTGAAAAGCCTGACAGACTATTTCAGTTTCCTCCTCATCCCTGTAGCTGAATGCATTACCATCAGCAGACACTTTAGAGGTCCTACATTTTTACTGACTATCATGAAAGGGCTGAATTGTAGCTTGCAATCATCTGTTGCAACCAACACTGAAGCCTACAACTGAAAGGCTAAGTAAGAATGTGATGGTCAGATTTATGATGCTATTTGGTAAATGTTCCTCTTGATTCACAATTTATACATTAGTGCAGTCAAAACAGGAAGTGAATACTAATTCAACAACAATCAGTAAATTGCTATAATGCAAGTCAAGGATAGGACACCACAGGAACTGTGTACAGTAAATTAAGTTAGATCTGATAACATGGTACAAGAGGTGTTAAACACCCTAACGTCACTTATTAGCACACTGTGATTTATGCTTGCCTTAGGGAGACTGGCCTGCTTTTCTAAATGCCTTTCAGAACAAATTTCCAGTCAGTAAATCCAGAATAACATAAAAATTATCTGTAGAATAACTTCTGCTAATGAAGAATTACAAAGTCCATCAAATTCATCCCTTCCACAGACCTCAAGTTGAGTTTTTGTTTCAAAAGTACACCATATAGCTGTCATTTGGGGCCTTATATTTGTATTTTCCCTATTTACACCTATTCTGCTGCCAATTCCACAACGAATGTTTCCTACTATTCCTACTGATACACAAACACGATGCTTCAAGCTCCAGACAGAAAATAAAAGCCAGAACAAGCCAGCCCATTTATTGAGAAACTAAGACATAAAAGGAGCTGCACAATTCTGTGTTAACACTTCTCAGATGCGAGTTGCTTTGTAGCCCAGAGAAAGGTTCATGAACACCCTAAACTGCTGCCCACTGATGAATTTCCCATAACCCACCATATTATTTCTCACATTCAGCGAGCCTTAGAAGTTAGACCCATGTAATTAATTCCCTTTAAAGACTAGTCTAGTTAATTAATGAAACTAGGCTTCATGGGAACACCTCTGACTAAGGCAGGATTATAGCTCTGAGCTCCCCACTCCTCTAGGTTGAGTCACACAACAGCCCTTCCACCCATAGCCAATATGGGTTCTGCTGGGCAAGAACACAGATCCAGAAATGCATCAGGTATCTGCCAATGAGTACACTTAATGTAAAAGTGAATTAAAACCAAAACAAAACAGGGGTTGGTTATTTAAATAAAAAGAACCAGAGCTTCAGGTGCCTGATTTGGATCTCCTTAAACAGGTAACCACTACATCAAGGTCTGATGTCATATCTTCAAGGTTTGAGAATACAAATCACTAAAATTTGTTGGCAAAGGCTGCTTGTGATTTTTAATTCTTTCATAATGCGTTTTCCATTTTGTTTTTCCTTGGGCCTTTTTAGTTTTATCGGAATTCAAGCCCTGGGGTTTTGTTTGGTTTTGTTTTGTTTTTTAAAAAAAAAAAACAAAAACACCACCTTTACCCCTGATTTGATATCATAACTAACAACTGGGTTTTGTTCTAGTATTATGCTGGTACATAAACTTCAAACTAAAGAAGTCACATATTAATGCACTGTTTGGACAATTTGATGTACAAACTGGGTGGTGTGAGCCAAACATGATAACCTAATTATATAGGATTTCCTTTGCATTTTCCAGGAAAAAAAAATTAAGCGTTCAGTAGTGCGTTTCGTTCAACTGCACCTTTTCACTTTTCTGGTCTGGATATTTGTTCTGTCTGATGTCTAAGTTGTATAGAAATGATGTATTAAAAAGGAAAAGAAATCTTGACAGTTTGTTACCCAATATTCAAGATAAATGAAATCTCTCCTCACAAAGTACTTTCAGCACTAAGCTTATCAGATCACTACTGGCTGAACACTTGCAAGACTGAGGGCCTCCGGCTACAAAGCAAAGTGTTTCCTGAAGTGATTAATGTCAGTCTGAGAGGAAAGAAAAGAGTGTAGCACTTAAAATTAGAATAGAAAATAACAAAATTAAGCTCAGTTAGTTCCACTAATGCCAATGATGATGAATCTACAAGATACCCTGAAGATAACAAGTGTGTCATTCTGCAGAAAAACTAGACTCTGGAAAGCTAACTGTTTATGCCAGGATGGTAAGCAGATTATATAATGTTATTGTTCTAGGAGAAAAAAAAAAATACTTTGAGGCTTATATGGAAATTGCTGATTCAAATGTATATGCTATACAATCAGTGAAATCCAGAGAGCTATAACCAAGAATGAGCAGCCTACAACCTGATTGTAGCAGCCTCAAATTCTTGTGTGATACCCTCATTTTCTTCCTTGAGGACTTTAAAAAGAAAAGGAGAATTTGCTTGCAATGACTATAAATAGGGTTCTTCTACTGCAACTCTGTTGACAGGAGGTCCCTTTGGATTCGTGGCTCATCAGCCAAACCATAGTGTGATTCAAGTCACAGCAAAGCATCCCACTGCGTTCTGTCACAGGTTGCATATTTATATCAATATGCAGTATTACACAGCAACGAAACAGTTGATCTAGAGTCTTGAAGAGTATTCACCAGCTTTGCTGCAGGCTTCCCAGCTGACTTCAGAGAAGCTCTTTCAGAGCTGTATTTCAGTTCCTTGTATTTAAAGTGATTAAACTTAATTTTGCCTCCATTCAGTCTAGTTTATCTGTTGGGAGCCAAGCCTGGAGACCTTGTAGTTAGTTACCATGTACTACAATAAATCCTAAATGTTGCCTGAAGTTTGTAGGACCAAATACTAATCTTCCACTGCCATGATCTACATATTTTGCAAAACAGACCCAGGGCTCCTGACAGTCTCCAAAATAAGGCATTATAATTTATCAGGAAAAGAGAGCAGTTTTATTTTAACCATTCTGATGCTCATTTTCAAAGTTACATCATCATCAAGAAAAGAAGACAGTGCCTGTATTAGCATTTTAGTTTGGATGGGAGACACACTTCTGAAACCAATCTTATGATAGTCCCTACTACTAGTATTTTGATTTGCACTGCAGGTGGTTTCAGAGCATAAAACCAGATTCCTTTTGCATGAAACTAAACTACAGGATACACTCGGAGAGAATACATAGTACTCTTTAAACACCAATGGACTTTCAGCTCACAGGATCAGATTGGAGTTTCTCAAAAGTCTAAAAAATGTATATATACACACATATAGACTGATATACACAGATCAGTCACAAAATGCACATCGTGTGAATGCTAGGTCTTCAACACCAAACATTTCAGTACATCTAGACATTAGCAGTGATCCTATAATTATATTTTTAAATATTTGAAAGTTACTCCACCATACTTATTATTTAAATAAGAGAAGCAATATATTTCTAGCAAAGTTAAAACTCCATAGAGAAGAAGGTGTTAGCCACATGCAAGGGCCTCAGCAGAACCTATCAACTCACCTCTTGGAGACCCAAGACTCATCAAGCATCTGGTATGAGAGCTCAGGTATCTATATACAAAAAATTAGGCTCTAAAAGTCCCACTGTGTTTCCATGATTTTAGTCACCTTACCTCAGTTTTCCTCCGACACAGTCACCAGTAACCATGGCTGCAGATGCAGGCCTCAGGCTGAGACCTTCCAGGCACCAACTTCTGAAATAAACATAATTTAAATCAGAGTTGGGCCTTGTCTTTTGCTCAGCACATATGCTTCTCAGAAGCACTCACCAGGACTCTCGAGCAGCTATTCCAGCTAAGTGAATCTTAACACCCTCTGTCACTCCACTCTCTTTCTCGTCTCTCCTCTCGCTCCTGCTTTTGTCCACTGGTTCCCACTCCCTTAGCACACATTAGAGTCTTTCCTGAGCTGATTCACATTGCTAACCCAGGGAAAAACTGTTCTTTTCTTTCTTTCTGGGGTAGGTGAATGATGACTAAGCTAACGTTCTACAGGATGAGTGAAGTAAGCCAACTCATGGGGAATGTAATGGACAAAACTAAGATGAAGACAGAGAGTACATGGCCACAACAGATATAAAGAGGAAGAAGTCCTTCTCCTTCAGTAGCTCTCACATTAGGTTGCCTGTAACACTCAGTTTCAGCCCTGTTATCCACAACCCCCATATCTTTCAGAGCATTACACAACTAGAAACTCTGTCACAGTACAACAAGCAAGGTATTGCAAACAAGATTCCTGTGCTCCAGGACTATGTTGTCACAGAGAGGTCCTGATAAACCACAGACTGCCTCAACTTCTCAATAGTAGTTTCTCCCACCAGCAGGCAGAGAGTGACCTATTCCCCACCTCAATCTGCCCTCAGCTGAGCTGCACTGACACCCCATTTACCAGCTTTTGGTGACCCTTCCCTGGCCAGCACAGGTTTCATATACACTGTACCTTCAGATACTGTAACTCTTCTATCATCTAGACTTTCTAATCATTCCCCTTGGCACACCATGGGAATCAAAACCTCCTCAGTTCAGTAAATGGATCAATTGATGTTACAAATTATAGGAGCCTAAGCATTTGATTATCACCTTGGATATTTCTAGTACTAAGAAAACTTTAGACACAGTATGCTGAGACCATTGCTGTCAAAATCATATTGATAGTATTACTGCTGTGTTATTTATGAGAAATTTTTGTGTTTACAATTCCAAAATTAATATTTTGTTGTATTTCTCCATTTTCAAAATATTAAGAAAATAGAATTGAAGAACTGATCATCAGCTCTGTGATTGTTTTCCAGCAACTTTTATAAAACAACTCTGTTGGCTTGTCTCCACTGGAAATTTGCATCAATATAAGCTGAATTTGAATACAGACTGATGCAATATCCTGCTGGACAACTCTATGCTCGCAAAAAAAATATAATTTTCTTTTAATTTTAGTTTATATTATTTTAGAGGTATAACATCCCTCCAATAATATCAATTATTGTTGGATCAGAGGGAGCTACTTCTTAAACATATATGACTACAGAAATTGAACCATCATAGAGTGGTCAGTAAGACTTTCCAGTGTGTACAAAGCCTAAGCTGTCCTAACAGGTTTTTCTTCTGGTCCCAAATAGAAAACCCTAGACGAACATGTCTGAAGGAAAATTAGACTAATAAGGGTGACAAAATCTTTGCCTTCTTAAAACTAACAGCACTTTGCAATCATACAAGCCTTTTGTGCAGAGGTATCTAGTATCCAGGTTACTTAAATACTACAAAAAATTCTGAATGTCAAAACCTGGTTTATTTTTCTGTTTCACTGGAGAAAGGAAGTGTTATTTTGATTTTCTTGTTTGACTCGCCATCCTCTGCCCTCTGACAGTCCATGGTTCAACAAGCAGGAATTGACACAGGAAGGAGAAGGGTGTTTGAACGCCCAGCTTTCAGCACTGATGTAATCTCAAGTGCCAAATGTACAAAATTTGAAAAATAAACAGATTTTGCTTACCTTAAGAGCTAGTAGTTTTATAGTAATCCTAGAAACAGAGGCTGGTAAATATTTTATTAAAAAAAAAAAGAAGCGATTTTCCTTGAGTATGAAGTTCTGCTGGGAGCAACATCTGTGTTCTAGTCTCTGTTTTCAAGGGGATGTTGGAAAACTGGAGGAGAGGTAGCAAAGAATTACAAAAGTAATAAGAAAAAAAAAGCACAATTATGAATGACTGTAACAAAGCAAGTAAGGTTGGACAAGAAAACAGTTTTTTATCCAGTTGGGAAAGGCACAGCAAGAAATAATAGGTAAAAGGTAAAGCCAGATATGCTCAAAATAGTCTAACAATGTGGTTTGCTAACCTCTGGAATAGGCTACCAAAGGAAGGGTAGATTCTCCTCTCCCCATGCTTTTGAATCAAGCCTGAATGCCTTTCTGAAGTGAACTCTGAAAGATACTCACCCCAGCCAAGCACCAGTGTGTAAGTAAAATTCAGTGGCCTCGGTGGGATTAGTTTAGAAATCCAGTGATCTGTCCCAAACTCTGCAGAGCTGTGACTGACACCAACTAAATTGCAAGCAGGATCAGGCTGCATAAGTTCATTAACTTAGTGAAAAGAGATCTAATGAATAAGTAACTCCACAAACACCCAGCACAATGATTTCTATTTGCACCCTGAAAGGCTCCTCACTCCAGCTGCTTGTCAGGCAGACGAAGCCTGTCAGTCACTCCTTTGTAAGTCTACCCATTGTCCAAACCCCCTTTTCTTCTATGGAGAAACCCCTTATTTTGTTCTTATGGAGAAATCTTTAAGAGCTGAGAGAGGGAAAGGGAGCCTTTAGCTCAAAACAAAGAGAAATAGAGCTTCTGCCAGCAGGAGGCTAACAAGCAAATGACAATTTCTATCTCTAGGGCCTAAGCGCAGCCTCTGCAGGCAGTGTCAAGCCCTGTGTCAGCTCGCTGCCCTGCCAGCCTTCCACAATGGGTCAGGATGCCTGCTTGGGAGAACAAAACCTTTCTCCTCCGGGAAGCCGGCTCAGCCAGCTCCCAAGCACAGCGTTCCCTGGCAGGGGCCGTTCAGCATGGTACCCCTCTGCACCCCTGAGGCTGGCTGACGGCCTAAACAACAACGAATTATAGCTGTGTTGAGACAATCAAGTACCAATAATGGCAGAAGCAGAGACTGAGGACATGCCATGTGGACTCTGTTTATCGTTTAATGTTCTGTATTAATAGTCATTACATTGTAAAATAATGTAAGGTCTGTGCCAGATGAATACATGACTTGAATTTGCACAGCACATTACAACCCCAGAGAAGACCAGGGAGTTGGATGGCTGCACTGAGGCGAGTATTTAACATCAAAAACTAAGCCAGCTGCAGGGGGTTCTTTCTCTAAGCTTTCTAGGCAACTCCTCTTGATTGACTGGGAGGAGAAGGGAGAAATCATTTCTCTGCAAAGCAGCTCTATTAAAGGTATCTCAGCAAAGGCCAGAAGGAACCTTCTCCCATTGAAAATACAGAAAAAGAAAATAAGAAGAAAAAAAAACCAGAGCAAATTAACTCGCAAGATGGAAGAATTGCACAGAAAGCAACACTAAGACATGAGCATTCCTGTACCCTACTAATGTATCACATGAAAGAAAAGACCATAAGAAAGTGAATGTGCCACAGTTGATACAACACGCCAAGGTCTGGTTCAGAAGCACAGAGGAAGGTCTCTGCAGCTGTGGCATTCAGGACTCTTTCTGAGAAACCATAACTCAGAGTCATTCCGAGTTGTCTTCTTTCAGCATTTTTCTACTGACGTAGATATTTTCTTCTGCTTGCTCCCTTCAATTTTTTTTTTTTTAATTCCTGGACAAACACAATTGTAACAGAAGAGAATGGTTGCAGAATGAGCAATGAGGTAAGTATGCCTCATTTACTGCATGTAAAATACAGCTTGAGTTCTGTGATAATACATTGCTGGGAAATCGTCTCCAGTGATTAATTCTACTGGTTTCAAGGGAAGCATGAATTTTGCCCAACTCTTGTAAGAAGGAAGCTCCCATTAACTTCCAAGAGGACTTTTATACTCAGATCTCAGAGGGAAAAAAAGAAAAAATAAGGAAAAAAAAAAAGAGCCATCAAGAGATGCTACAGTCAAACTCATCAAAGTGAACCAAGCAAGAGTTCCTCCTTTATGTGTTCCAACAAACATACTCTTTATTTTCAAACGGTCTTTTAAGACACGCTTTACAGTCATTCTTTGATACAAATAATTCTCTTTCTGCCTCTGCAATGTAGTAAATAAAAGAATAGCCCGTTTTTTTTTTGTGATAAGAGCTTCTATACCAGTAAGATGTACTCTTTTTTATGGAACTGACCTCTTCATGAATAAAAACAAAAAGATCATTTATTATAAGTGATCCTCTGCCAACAGCCCCCATGTCTGTTACCAATTTCAAACACTTTATGCTTCCCCTCCAGAAAGGCTTTGTACTCTTTCTCCCTTATTAGAAGATGGCTATTGTAAATAGCACTTGCAGCATTAATATTAAATACAGAAAGAAATATGTTCAAAGCAGGTTATGGCTGTAAGGCAAACTGACAAAAGCCAGGAAATTCGTAAGTTAAATCCAGCCCTTAGCTCATGCTGTTGTGAAAACAAACACATGGGAGTTAGCGAGGTGCCCAGGGTCAGCACAAAGTGTGCACTTCCTGGCTTTTGTCAGATGGTGTCAAAACATCGACCTGACCTAAACACTAGATTTCCAGGGTTTAAAAACGGCCTTGCATGCAGGGAAGAAGGAAAGGTGCACCCACCTTCCCCTTGTGGATCCCTCCACTTCAGGGAGAGCTGGCGCATGGCCACGGTGCCTGCCCTGGCTCCCAGGGATGGACAGCATGGCCTAGTAGGGACCCACCGCCTCCTGGGATGGACACCGCCCAGTACATACACCACGGGGTGGCCCCTGGGTAGTGAACAGTCTCACTTGTTCATCTCGGCCTTACGTAAAAAAAAAATAATCAAGAGCTTTATTGCAGGCATGCCAAAATTCCTCTCATCTTCACCTCATGAGCATCACGAGCTCTTTCAGGCAGGAAGTGGGTGTACAGGCTGGGTTTGAAGGACTGTGCTGCTGAGATGTCCAAGGGAGAAGGGGCAGAGGGGTTGTGGGGGCCGGTCTGCAGCACTCACGCACCCCTTTAGACACCCTAGTGCTTCACGAGGGACAAAACCCCCCATTCTTCCCTAGCAGGAGGGACTTGGGCACACATCATCCCTCAGCTGGAGCACAGCTCTTCCACTCAACAGCAGCCCTGTGCATTCCCGTGGGCTGGGGAAGTCTGTCCCCGGCAGGCTAGGGGCACTTGCCCAGCCCGGCAACAGCCCCAGTAGCGTGCCACTAGCTCAAGGAGGAAGACAAAGGGTGTATGGCCTGAAAAATGTTCATTTCCTTCTAAAAGCTGAATTACTTTGATGAACACTGACTTGACAGTCAATATTGTAGGAGATTTTCCTAGTAGGTAAAAAGACAAACTGGGAGAAGGATCAGGAGGGAGGGAGGGGAACTTACCTAGAAATATTTCTGCTTTTGTAGAAATAGTTTTTCTTGTTCCCATGTGGATGTTATATGTGCAAAATCAGTGGGCTCTGGTACTCAATTCTAGATGCGGAGGGTGGCAGCTAATTCTTGCATTGCCCAAGAGAGGGAAGAAAAATATTTGGGGCTAAATCCTTTTCTTTTAACCAACATGTTGAGAAAAAAGTTGCAGTATCGTATCTAATATCTTATTTAAACTAGGTTACTTAAACAACTTCAAATCTCTTATCATTAAAAACACACTGCACATAGCTGTATTTGTACTAATTTCTGTCAATTTAAATTAAACTGAAAAGAGGTTGAACCAAGCTGCACTTAGGCTGTTGGTCCAGCTTTTTGGACCAGTTCAGCTAACAAACACCTTCTCCTAACCCAGTGCAGATCTCACCCAGAATACCCTCAGGACACAATAAATATTTAATCGTATGACAAATATTTTATCTGCCTCAGGGGGCTGAAAGAAATACCGGTGGTCAGCTGAGCACAAGCTGAGAGAAAACAGGTGAGTCAACCCCATACTGAAGTGTTAGCTTATTATTCCGTGACGCCCAGTCTTTGAAGAAATACATCTTTTATAACTTAGGAGAATAAGGAGGAGGCTGCTTATGGAATTAAATATTCCTAGCTTCTAATTAGAAGGAGAGTAATTGCAGTGTCATTTATAGAGACTTTAATAATTTATTTCGTTCTCAGGACAGGTACATTTGTGCTGTATAATTTTCATTCATATGCCAACCAAAACAGGACACTTCTTTTTTTGTTTGCACTATGCATTTTCCTTCACTTTAGTTCTTTATTTAAAGGTGCATTTCGGCACATTTCAAGCTGGGAAAAAAATTAAATAACAAAAAAAAATCTTTGAATGTAACAAAATGGAAAATGTTAGAGTTTTTAAAAATTTTCTTTCTGTTTTGTTTGGCTGGGGTTTTTTTTCTTCTTACATAACCCGTTATTCTTTGAAGCAGTGCAAAGGTCTGGCTTCTTCAGCTGTCATTTACCCATTACATTTGTGCTTTTCAGCAAAAATAAAGAAATAAATAAAACAATGATTCATTCAGAAACCACTAAAACACTAACTGTTTACTTATGGCCTGGAGTCTTTTTCTGGTATTTTAGGTAAGAAAAAGAAAGTTCCCTCAACTTTAGGCTCAAAGTCTAAACTAGAGGCAATATCATCTAAGCACACACTACATCAAAGCTGAGACTTCAATTAATTCCAGAGTTATTTATTTAAACTCAAGTTTCTCATTGGCAAACTACCACTGAAGGGCCTCATGAGGAACATGGAGGCAACAAGGGGAATTCCATTATTCCCACCCTCCAACCTCCTCTCCTGGGCCCAGGACCAACACCAAGAAAATAATACAGTCACCAAATATAGCACAATGGGCTTTTTCCTCCTTAATTACCTTTAAAATTCCCAGCCGAGCACAGAGACCCCACACAGGCTTTCTATGCTATGTATTAGCACCGGTTCAGCTGAGTGATGAACCTCAGAAAATAAAAGCTTCATAATGGAGCTGCTGACACAGCAAAGAGCAGCCCTGTATAACGAAATGGTTTCAGAGCAGCCGGTTCACTCCATCATTCTGAGGAGAGGCGTTTCTCCCTTTGAAAGCCTGCCTTTTGTGTTGCTCACACTCCTACAGGCTGCTGCTCCCTGCCAGACAGTTTGCTATTCTTTGGAGGCTTCTGCTGCTTCCTACATCAGATGGAATTTACCTTCATGTAATTATTTGTTCTGGGAGCTTTGATCTCCACTTCCCTTGTAACTGCAATGTAGTCACACTTTGAACTTACAAGAAAGTACCAATTTAAGGCTCTTGCTGCAAACATCATAATGGTTAATCCTAACAAAAAGGTGTTAATTGGTCTCCTGGTGATTCTAAGCCGCAGTCACAATAGGTTCTTATATTTGTTTACCACCGCTGTATTTCCTCCTCACCCCAGTAAAAGTGCATTAGATCTGATAACCTCTTAGGCAGTCTTCTCATTTTTCAGCTCACGTTACAATTTAGGGCAAAACCAACTATCTATCAATGCCGGAGAAGCGGTTCTGGCCCGACCTGAAGGCTGCTAGCTTCACCATGAGCTGTCTGAGGCTGTGTACTCATGGGTAAGATGCAAAAATTTAGATTACTCCAAAACTCTTTCTGAAGCACAATAGAGCCTCTGTATGAGATGAAAGCTGTTTCTTCATATAATACATTCTCTCAAACCTTTGGCCCTGACAGAAATTTCATAAAGCTGGGAAAGAGCATTATTCTATTTCATTTTTGGATCCATCTCCTGCTCAGCAGTCCAAGAAATTTAAACTGAAGAAAATGCTTAAGCTTAAACAGCTCAAATTAATGAAAACGGCTCATCCTTCTGGACTGCACTGTTGGGTTTTTGAGAGTTTTTTTTTAGTTTCAAATGGGCTGTTTTTATAACAAAGCCTTGACAGAAAACACCTTCCCAGCAGAAAACTGAACTACAGTCCCTACTCCTCGAGGCAGGGCTGTGTATTTTATTTGTCTGTATGGAACATGGTGTGCTTTTAAGCAGTCGGTGTGCAAACATGTCTATGGCATTACCCAATGGAAAATTAGACTTGTTTGCTTTTTCTCTTACACAAACAGGGTCCTTACTTTTAACATAACCACTGAATTCTGGTCCCAGTCAGATACACCGTATCTCTCTCAAAAAAGAATAGATGTGACATATTTGAGTATTTGAGTGAAGACACTGGAACTGATTTTGTCAGGCCCTCGGGCTGTTTCTCAGTGCAATGACAAAAGGACCAGACAGAACTGTAATTTTGGTGCTCAGCTTGCATATTCCTGGAGTGCAGAGGAGTCGGCTGTTCAACAAAAGATTACTCAAAAGATAAACATGGAAATGGCACAGAACGCCAACATCCCACCATGCTCTTCCGACCTCCTAGGGACATTTCAGCAGTCTCAATGATGAGGAAATGGCTAGCTCTCCCTCCCACTTTCCCGTTTGGTATTCTCACAGGCAATTAAAACATTTTTGTTTACTTCTGCTAGGCCAGCCCTTCCCACGGACCAGCTCTCCCAAGGTGAGGTTTCCTGTTGTCCTCTTCCTGTGATCAGAGCACTTCAGAGTCAAACACTTCAAAAATCCTACTAAAAACACTCAGGAGAGCCCCGGCAGACTAAGGACAGCTCTTGAACCCTGACTGAACTCCAGATTCTCCCCCGTGGATAGGGCTGTAGATTACTGTGGCACGATCGCTGTCAAGGTACATCCCTGTGAAGAGTGCTCTTGAAGACCAGCATAGCCTCCCCGCAAGGAGCCTGTCCTCTCTCCCAGTCCCATGTGGAGAAACCTCTCCAAGAATGGACTTTCTTCCCTCATCCAGGGGCTGCCCTTCCTTTCTCTCCCCTAGAGAAGCAAGATAGATCTGTATTCCCCAGGTTATCTCTGTAGAGGGTCCGTGCTTCGCAATGCCTCTCCAGTGGTCTCCTGCACGCGAGCCTGTGGATGAGCAGGTAAAATCATATGATCATGGCTCATTTCAAACTGCCTCAAAGCCTGGGAACTCAGGAAGGGGATGTCAGTCATGAGAGAGGAAGCAGTGTCCAGCATGCTTGATGGGAATAGGGTGACCTATGTACAGGATCCAGGCTGGGGGAAAGGCAACAATTTTTCTTGCTCAGCCGCAAGCAAGGAGCTTGCTCCCCCAGTACCCTACATATCCAAACTAGGAGCACTTGGTGATTGTGACTTGACTCAGTTGCAAGCTCCTATCCCAGGGCTATAGAAAGATGGCAGCCCTGAAATGAAAACACCACTACAAGGGTTTATGTTGGAAAAACATTTGTTTTTCTTTTTCACGTTTGTTTTGCATGACTTCCTACAATCTCCTGAATACAATCCAGACCTTTGGCAGCTGCAAGCCACGGTGTGAGGCATTGATAAATATATTTTGCAAAGTATTTGCAGTATTCTCATTTCATCACAATGCCCCTTGTGAGTGAGGGGAAGGGGCAAAACATCCATCTCATTTCCCAGCAATGTTACAATTTAGACCTTATGCATTTCACATCTGGGGAAGCTGACAATCACTCTGAAAACATTTTTGTTCTCACAGTTAAAACTTGAATCTGTGCCTTATTTTTCTGGCTCCTACAGGCTGTTTTGTGCTCAGCTTTTCTTATTTTTTTATCTACTGACATTAGATAACTAAATGTTACATGGGATTTTGTTATGTGACAGTTGTTGGGTTTTTTGTTCTGGGGAGGGGGGAGGGTCGTGTTATTTCTCCTAATTGGTTTTGAAATGAAAAAGCTTTTAGAACAAGCTATGCAATATCATCCCAGTTCTCCTATTCCCAGGATATTTACAGTCCCACCTTCCTAGGAAAACAAGGGGTTTTGCAATAGCAACTTGATACAATAAATCTAATCATAATCATAAATCACACTTAAAAGTTACTTTTCAGGATTATGTAGGTTTAGCAATGAGTCTGTATGTAAAAAAAAAAAAAAGAGTAAAAATCTAGCTATGACAGATGACAAGCCAGAGTTTAACACCTTTGATTTCAAAGTGCAATTCTTAGCTGGGAGGACAAGTCTCTACTGTATCTTACATAAACATCCCCTTGCAAGTTAAGTGTCTGCGAAAAGTCAGTCAGTCATAGCATTTTTTTCTCACCTGGGCACTTCACAGTATGTGCTTAAAGCCCGCAGCTCATATTACAGCAGGAACATGCAAGGAAGGGAATTAAAATTATGTGATTACCTGGAGTAGAGTAGAGTAGAAGAGACTGAGACAACCTTGCTGCTGTTATAACTCCGCCAAAGCAAAAGTTATCAGAGAATTTCAGTCATGTCTGGGGCTTGGGGCCAAAGGGTTTCCTTTGCTGAAGAACCGGGCTTCTGGCAGCAATGCTCCATCCTCAGCTTCTTTGCTTGATTTACCCTACTTTGTGAAAAATTATCTAAGGGAATCATATGTTTTATGGCTGCCTGTAGAATAATAAAGAACTTCACAGCCTTCAGTAGGCTCATCCTCCCAGGACATGTACAAAGGTAGGAATTTGAGGCAGGAAACTAAGACTCAGAGAGAGTAAACAATAGTTTAGTGTCACTCAAAAAGGTTGTGGGAAAAGAATCCTTGTGTGGGGTCTGTTCAGCATCAAACACACACTTGTATCATACCCTAGTCTCACTCTTCTTCGCAGGACTTTCTATCTTAACTAGCACTGATGCCTCTTTGTAGAAAAAGATTTTTCCTAACATTTTTAATTACTGATGTCTCATATTCTAAGTCAATCTGGAGCAAAACTCCTGATCAAAGTCAGCAGTAAACAAGGGCATAACCTGTTACAAAGGAGGTGGCAATGCATTCAGATTCCTTGCAGTGCTGTTGAACTACGTGTCACTTAGAGACCACAGTGACAGGCACGGCAGATATCTCAGGAAACTGTTCCTCCATGATCTTCTAGTCACTGTTCAATTCCTCAACTGAAGAAGCAACTCTATTTCTCAAGCCACACTTCCTCAAAAAGTACTAACATAACTAAAATTACTAAATATTTAAAAATAATAATCTAGTGTTCATGTTTTCAGGGATATATGCACACAAATCTGTTATATCTGCAACTGAAAATCTGTAGGGACACACTCTCTTCTTTCACGTGTCCTAGTACTCCCAGCTGCCAGCATGGGAATTTAGCATTTCTGATAAAACACAAATGAAAAGAATGGAGCTGGGAGTGGGGTCCTACACCATCACGGTGAATTCAAATAAATCTTTGAAAATTAAATTATAATTTGATTAGTTCTGACCAGTGTACTTTATCCATTCTGTGAAAGCCTATGGCTTGTGCCATGGCTATCAGTCTGCATACTGTTATTTCAAAATAGGGAAAGAAACCCTACTTTGTTCTACAGGCAGCATCCAGTGCAAGGCTGGATATAGTCTGTATGGAAAATGCTCGAAGAATCCCCAATTCAAGATAAAGAGTGGGGCATGAAGGGCCTTATTTCCCAACATACGATCCTTTCCATAATACATGCTTTTCACTCCGTACCTCCTACACTCCGCAATGTTCTTGTATCGTTCATCACCACATTCCCATCTTTTTACACACATCTTGCCCACGTCCCTTCTCCCTTTGTTGCAATGTCCTTAGTTTACTGAATTTTTCAACACAATACCATAGATCTCAAATACAGCTCACACTCAGCCTGCATAAGAAGTGGAGAGGAGATGAGATGTGAAGAGAACCTGAGAGGCATCTGCCTGAGCCGGTTGTGAAGAATTTCTGGTGAGAGGAACGGTTGCAGACGCCAAGGTCAGTGAAGAAGGAGGGGGAGCAGTAATGCTGCTCCAGGCAGAGATTCCCCTGCAGCCCGTGGTGCAGCCCATGGTGAGTGCCCACGCAGGAGTGGGCGGATGCCTGAAGGAGGCTGTGGCAGGGGAGGGTCCACGCTGGGGCAGCTGGTTCCTGAGGGACTGCACCCTGTGGAAAAATGACCCACGCCGGAGCAGTTTCACGAAGGCCTGCAGCTTGTGGGTGGGACCCCACGCCGGAGCAGGGGAGGAATGCGAGGAGTTGTTCCCTTGAGGAGGAAGCAGTGGTATAAAGCGACATGTGATGAACTGACCATAACCCCCATTCCCTCTTTCCCTCTGTGCCACTTTGGAGGGAAGGAGGTAGAGATAATTGAAAATTAAGTTAAGCCAAGGTTGGGGGGGGAGGGCGGGGAGTGAGTGAGAGACTGCATAGCTTGATCCCAAGTGGGGCTAAACTATGACACCTACCTAGACCACACCGTAACCCTCTCAGCTCCTCCCTACATCCCCTGCCTTCTGCAGTGACAGCCTCAGCTATTCCTGTCTCTCCTGTGCTCCCTAGAGTCTCTTCACAATCTTTCCCCATTGTCCTTCTATAACCCCAACCCCAGTTCCACAATGACATTTGCCAAGGAGCAGCCTGTGTGCACCACAGCTGGTGTGGAGCCACCCAAGCACTAGCTGGTACATGTGTGGCAATAGGCCCAACCACTCAGGAGTTTGAGAATTGGAACAAGGTGCACACCAACAAGCCTACCAGCTGCTGCCTGTCAGGCAGCCGGTGTGACACACTGCCTACCAGATGCCTGGCAGGTTCAACAAATTGCTTTAAGGATGGCATCTGGTCCTCAGGCCTCTGCTGCTCCCACTAGGTCCCGTTCAGCTCACTGGGAGTTCTGCCAGCTGTTTGCATGAAAGCGGGATCAGACCCTGAAGAAAAGAACAGGTGCCAGCCTCCCTCTCCCATGATGTTACCTCCCCATAGCATCCTTATAACCTAACTGCAGCCTTATAATCTTCACCTCCCAGTTCTCCACTGGTGCCCTTATTCTTGGAAAATGCCCCATGCACAGCCACTGAGCTCCTTCTTCATTCTCTTTGGAATATATTCCTTCTCAAGATGCAGCCTGGGGATTAGGCTGCAGAGGAGTCAAGTCCCCTGTCTCTTGTTCTGTGTGTGCTTCCACAAGATCTTGTTTGTGCTCTTTTGTTCATTTATACACCTCTGCTGGCTGTCTAACATGCAGAGTGCAAATGCGTTTTGGGGACAGGGACTGACTTTGTGTCCTGTTCTTGTACAGCATCAAACAAGTGAGACCCTGGTCACAGTATCAGAGTCATCAAAATACTTCATCTAACAATCTGATAAAGTTGTACCAGACATTCAGTTTACAAACATATGAGTGCCTGAAATCAGAAAGCAGAGGCTTTGCCTTCATTCATTCAACTGGAAATCTGTGGGTTTACGCTTCCTTTGAGTGAATTGCTTAAGGGGAAGAAAGGCCATTTCGTGAGAATGGGAAGTGAGCCCTTTTTCCAACTGTTGACAAGAAGTATTGATTCAAGACTTTCCATAAAGCATGTAGGGAGCTCTCTCATCTCCCCAGAGGTGAATTCATGCTGCCCTTGCCAAAATTAGGTGGCTTTTCTATTTCCTGTTATCATCTTCCGCACTTCTGAATCCTCAGGAACGGTCTACAGGTGCATTCCAGAGGGGATATTGAATATTTTATTGACAGGCAAGTACTAAAGAACTGGTTCCCATAGCCACTATCTGCAGAAGAATTTCCCTCGGGGCTCATGCAAGGGAGGAGCATGTCTCTTCCTACACTGTCGCTGCTGAGAACAATGCTGGGGAACCCCACTGCTTCCAGGAGGTTCATAAATGTCTCTGTTGGTCCATGGCAGTTTTGCTTGCCTCGAAGAAGGAACAAATACACATGCTTGAGATGAGCATTCCTAACTCGTTATCGGGCCTTTAGAAAAGTGCCAGCTGCATTATCTAAAAATAACGTAGGCACCTACGAGAAAAAAAGTTACCTGCTGAACTCTGAGTAAGCTTAGAGAGGCTATTGCCCAACAGCTATTCTGAAAGGAGAGCACTCTCACACCTTAGAGCTTTGCAAATGGACTCTCTGAAGAGGAGGCATTTAAAGTAAATTGATTAGGGTAAATACTTTGTTACTGGGACAGCCATTGCGCACAGTTCTCTCTAAACTTTTCATCTTCAAGGGTCTCTGTGGCCCATCACATCTACACTGGATCTTGCATCTTACTGTGTAAATATTTCAGGATCGTGATGGTCTTCAGTACAGCATCTGGCCCTCAGCAAGTCCCATTTGGACTAGTTACTGCTTCCTGCTTGACCACAACAGCTCTCTTATCCCTCCAATCACGCTAATTCACTGGCTCCTTTCAACCCTTCTGCCATGGCTCTCTATGTATAGGCAAGACACCAGACATGGTTTTCTAGCGAATTAAATTCCTCCCAAGTAACTCCTTTTTTTTTTTTTTTTCCACATAAATCCCAAGCCCTAGCCATGCCAAGCAAACAGATAACTAATCAGAGTTCTGCCATGCCGTGTTCACTTACTTCATTTCTCTTGTCTATTGAAAATGTCTCCTTTGTATACTGCCCCAGTCCTTTTCATGGCTCATGCAGCCAAGTACACATGGGAATGGCTAAATTAGCAATGCTGAAGGATGTAGTTCATAACATGTTTTCTTCTTGGCACAGTTGGTTTAGAAGTTCTTGTTCATCCCTCCCAAAAGCTGCCACAGCCTTGCATGCCCTCAATTGTGCCATGCACTCCTGTCTGCAACTTGGTTTCCAGCACTTCCTATGAGCACTTCTGTCAGAACCGGTGAAAGGGTGGTGGCTGCAGAGGAGGGTTGGAAAGAATGAATGAATGAATGAATGAACGGCTCAGGAGGAAGAGAGATTTCTCAACTGACTTTGTTGTTGAAGAAAACATACAGAATAACATCCTCAGGTGGGAAAGATTTTTCTTATCTGCCCTGCTGCCAATTACCACCATATCCATAACATGAGCCAGCACAGCTACACAAACATGTAGCAGGTCGCAGAATAATCAATTTAACTACTGGTAGAGGCCTCACATCAGAACAGTTCTTAGGAAATCTGATAAGAGGGGAGGTTATACAGCTTTTTCCAAACTACCATTGCCAAGCATGTAGTTTGAACACTGTTTTTTGAGACCAAGGGGTTTTACATCTACTTTCACACAACAAAGCCTGCTCAGGTGCTATCACCACATTAATTCAGAATGGGCTAATGGCAACCTAAAATAGGTTGAAAATGAGATACAGTGCCTCTGACAGAATCCCTGCATATTCCTCAGCCCCACCAGAACAGTGGGTCTTTCTCAGCTAGTGCCCTGAAGCCCCTCACGAAAGTCCATTTGAACCCACAGTTTGTATACATAGATTGTGAGTAGC
>WHYT01016718.1:852126-888765 GCA_009806455.1 Tetrax tetrax
TTTTTTTTTTTTTTTTTTTTTTTTCCACATAAATCCCAAGCCCTAGCCATGCCAAGCAAACAGATAACTAATCAGAGTTCTGCCGTGCCGTGTTCACTTACTTCATTTCTCTTGTCTATTGAAAATGTCTCCTTTGTATACTGCCCCAGTCCTTTTCATGGCTCATGCAGCCAAGTACACGTGAGAATGGCTAAATTAGCAATGCTGAAGGATGTAGTTCATAACATGTTTTCTTCTTGGCACAGTTGGTTTAGAAGTTCTTGTTCATCCCTCCCAAAAGCTGCCACGGCCTTGCATGCCCTCAATTGTGCCATGCACTCCTGTCTGCAACTTGGTTTCCAGCACTTCCTATGAGCACTTCTGTCAGAACTGGTGAAAGGGTGGTGGCTGCAGAGGAGGGTTGGAAAGAATGAATGAATGAATGAATGAATGAATGGCTCAGGAGGAAGAGAGATTTCTCAACTGACTTTGTTGTTGAAGAAAACATACAGAATAACATCCTCAGGTGGGAAAGATTTTTCTTATCTGCCCTGCTGCCAATTACCACCATATCCATAACATGAGCCAGCACAGCTACACAAACATGTAGCAGGTCGCAGAATAATCAATTTAACTACTGGTAGAGGCCTCACATCAGAACAGTTCTTAGGAAATCTGATAAGAGGGGAGGTTATACAGCTTTTTCCAAACTACCATTGCCAAGCATGTAGTTTGAACACTGTTTTTTGAGACCAAGGGGTTTTACATCTACTTTCACACAACAAAGCCTGCTCAGGTGCTATCACCACACTAATTCAGAATGGGCTAATGGCAACCTAAAATAGGTTGAAAATGAGATACAGTGTCTCTGACAGAATCCCTGCATATTCCTCAGCCCCACCAGAACAGTGGGTCTTTCTCAGCTAGTGCCCTGAAGCCCCTCACGAAAGTCCATTTGAACCCACAGTTTGTATACATAGATTGTGAGTAGCTCCAGAACGCACTGGGCCTCTAGCAGATGTGTTACGCAGTACGTTTGGACATGTACAGAAGTCTCACCTCCTAAATTTACTATGCTTGTATTGACCGAGTGTGCAGAGCATGTGCCATACCAACAGCAGTCTCAGGCAGCACAGTGCCCCAGCTTATGTTCATGCCTGGGGCTACAGCACAGAAATATGGAAGTCCCAGACAAGTGCTTCCGCTCCAGCTTCTCCGTGGTCCTCTCCTATATATAACAGTCATGTCTGCTGCTAACAAAAAAAAACAGTTGAAAGCACAAACTGGTCAACTAAAGTGTGACCACACAAAAGGCTGCCTCTGCTTGACCACATCCATTCGTTCTCTTAGTCCTGCACAGGATACTTGGGTTGTCTCCAGGTAGCTTCATATTTTCGAAGAGACTAAAGGATGCAAGTTAAGAACATGGGCCAGCAAGGGAATATGGGGATTGCAGAGTCCACATGAATTAGTGCTGCTTCATAAGCAGTATGATCTCTTGATCTGATTACCAGAGAAAGCAAAATATGTAGGAAGATAATTCAAGATTTTTTATCATTCTTTAGGCAAAAATGGTATAAGAGAAGAGCTATATTTTGAACAGCTACATTACCTCACTAAGTAGACAGCTCAGTTAATTCCAAGGAATGAGTGGCAAAAGTCCTGCTGATTCTAATGGAGCCAGGATGTAACCTAGTCAGCAAAACCTGTTTGCTCTTCTTCAGACTCTGTTTTGACCATAAGTTCTGTGACCTAAAATGTGTGGGACAGACAACAGAGTTAAGCAGAACAGCATTCTAGACAGAATAACTCTCAAAGTGTTTTTCTGTGCACATAATCCATGCATTACAAAACTTATATAGTTAAAAGAATTGTATATCAGAAAAACTTAACAAAATAATAGAGTAAACTTCCCTTTCTTTAACTTGCATAACTCATAATCCTGCTGAATCACATGTTTAGTGGTGGATAATATATGAGCTATAAGTACAAAAAAGCTGCATTGAAAAGAACAAACCAAACAAAACCCTCCACTATGTGAAAAATGCCCAGTAAGGCTCCTCTATTGTGGCAGGAATTGATAGGGACATTCCAACAGATTTCTTTGACATCAGAAGGAGCTAAGATAGCACAGTGGTATAAATGCCAGAGCACAATTGTGACCAACCGTTGGCTGTCAATTAGCTCTTTGTAGAACCAAGATTATTAGGGATTAATGCATGAGTCTGCCTGCTTATACAAAGAACTGCACAAACAAGAAAAGGAGTATCTCAAGATACAAAGTATTTCCTAGATCAATACAAGAAAGGAAGGTGCTCACATTTAAATGGTAAAACATAGTAGAAGACAATATAGACAGAATAAGTTTTTCCAAGAAAGTTTCAGGGAAAGCAGTCATGTGAATAGAACAAATATTAGGGAAATAATCTCACTCAATGGACAATGAAGTGACCGGGTCAGAGGAGGAATAAAGGACCTGTGGAACATAAGTTTTATATCAACCCATTCTGAATAATGGATAGCCGGGAGTCTTTTCCAAAGGAACTAATTTTTACACTAACAATGAAGAGGCAAGATACAGTAAAATAAAAATATACGGTAATGGAAAGAGTATAGAAGAGGAAACATGGCTGAAGGTAATGACTACTGAGCAAATAAACCACTCACAGGAAACATTTTAAAAGATCCCAGTGGCAACTTTACAATATTCCATAGATAAAAAATTGCAAAGTGTGTCATAGGTAAAAGATGAGGAAAACTGGGGACAAAAATGCCTTTTAAAAAAACCCACCAAAGCTCTTTCGTTCTACCTTAGCTATTTCAAGACATTTTGAAATCATATACAAAATGTACCACTATAAGAAAAATTAAAATCTTCAATGTAATTGTTACCAAATGGCAAGAGATGTTTAATCATTTGCTTCAGTAGGCTTGTGAACAAATTTGGACAGGATTAATATCATTAAATGAAACTTCCAATTCCACTCTGACTATCTCAACTGCAATAATATTGACTTTGCATGTGAGAAAACCCTCTCTCTAGTGCCCTTTTCTGCATTTATATACTTATATTAAGAGAGACTTCCTTCTCTCATGGAAGCCAGATATCCACAAATATGAACAACAGAGCCTTCTGGGGCACTTCTTATGTAGCCCAGGAGAGGGAGGGAAGTCCAGTCTGAACACACCATGTGTCACTAGAAGTCAGAGAACAGGCATAGAGCAATCACGTGGGTTGTGAGATATTCCTTTGCAGAATCACTGTGGTGAACTGCAGCAATTACAGTCCATCTGAGCTTAGGAAAATATCGTCCCCTTAGCTCTGCACTTTTGATTGACCCTTTCGCATTGTGTGCGAAACGCTGATGACTACAGGTTTATGCGTCTCCCTCAGGTTTTGTTCTCATCATGTGCTAAGGAAATCTGCAGGAATGTCCCCACTATATTCACCTTGCAGCTCCCGCCCATCCATTTCCCAGTGTGAACAAAGCTTGACAGCAGCCAAGAACAACCCATGCCTTGTATGATCACACACTTCTGCATCCCTAGAGCTGCAAGGAGCCAAGCCTTTTCAGCAGTCAACAGGATGGTTTCTCAGAAATGGAGAAGATTTCCTGCTGCTTTCTACTGGTAAATAGTTATCTGAACTTTCCCCGAAACAATGCACAAACAAACATCAAGAGGAACAAACAAAAAGTCTGGCAATCTACAAGTTCCTCCAGATAGTAGGTTTCTATTTTCAAGGTAGGATGATCTCTGTTGCAATGAGGTAAATCCAGTCAGATGCCTCACAAAGTCTCTCACTGGGGCAAGCAAGGTATTGCTGCAAAAAACAGAAAAGTTGGGTCCCTATGCTGAAGTATTGGTCCCTATGTTGAAATTTAATTCTCATTCTCCAATTTCTCCTTGTTGGTGCTCATGGAGGGCAGAAGGGTACTTGCCCAGAGTTTGGCATGTAACTGATTGAAATATGGGCCCTGTATTCATTTCATTTTTAAGCATCTAGCTGAAAAAAAAATGCTTGGGATAATTGATATGAGGATAGTGCTGGAGAAAGTCATATTACAACTTAAAGCATAACAGATTTAACTTGGCGCTATTCAGTGGGAAATTGAAATCAAATACAGTAGCAGAGCAATCTGTCAAAGAAAACTTGTTTCACTGAGCAACAGAACCCACTTAAAAGTACATAACTCACAAGCATATGAAACAAATGACATTTTCATTTCTTTCATTCCTCATGTCTTAAGGATATGGAATCTAATGTGTAAGATCCATTATTATAAATCAGAAAAACTATGAATAACAGGCAATGTCTATAGGTTACTCGTGTATTTAAGATTGTTCTGCACCTTTACCTTCTTCCCCGAGGCCTATCTCTCAGCCACATCTGTCTCAGTAAGAATGACATAACGGGAAATTGTACAGGTTTGAAGAATTTGTAGAAGAACAGCTGACTAAAGGATTAGTCATTGCACTTCCTGCATTCCACAGATAATGACAAGGTACTATCTTCATCACTGCCAAGGTTGATTACTAGAAGCCATGAGGAAAAAGATAGAATTTATTTATTTTTTTATTAGAAAAGGGGTAGGGTTTGGGTTTTTTTGGCAGCTGAGGGTGTTGAGCTTTTACTTGCATCTTCTGCTGGTTTCAATGGCAGTAGTTGAGATGGTTTAAGACGCCTACTCTCTGCGAGCCCTTGCTCAAAAGTTATCACTTTAGAAGCGGTAGAAGATCACACAGATTGCCCAACAACTTGAACGCAAGTAGTTTAAATTAGTAGGAAGGGCTGTGCAGTGTGGTGCCCTTTGGTAAGAGGGTGGCTGGAGAAGGTTACGGTAATCTCCTTAGCCACTACAACCAAAGCAGACAGGAACCATGGCTCAGAGACCTTAGCAAGCCATTTCCTTTTCCCCTGCCCTGCATCTCTCTTTTTCATGCATATTCTATTTCCATTCTCTTTTGGACCCAATTTGGCAAATACAATTTGTGGAACTTATCTTGGGGTTAAAGTCCTAACCTCGTCACATTAAACCACCAAAGTGCCATACCCAAGGATCAGCTCTCTCAATCCTGTTTTAACCCCTTCCTACTCCCTCTAGGCTTGCACTGCTCTGGCAAGTCATCCATACAGTGTAAACATGTATATCACACACAAGATCTCTCACACAAGAACGTGCATTTCTCATGGCTTTTCTTGTATTACTGAGCTTGTGTTTTCCTTGCGGCAGTTTGCCTGCCACTTTATGTTAAACCTATTACATTTCTGGAGTGAGGGAGAAGTCTCCAGGGTAAGAAAAGTATTTTATCAAGAAGAGAAACATGTGCAGAAACATGTCAAGGATAACTTTGGCTGTAACATTTCCCATTACAGTTTTTTATTGTATTATTTGAGATCAGGAAAAAAAAATGCACTTGAACACTGTAAATCATTAACTGCAGGCCCACCAATATGGTGTTTCAAGGTGTCATTCTAAAGCCAGCTAGAAATCAAAGACATACTGATCCAAGCTGTTGCATGATTAGCAACACATCACTTTTCAGTTTTTCACTTCAAACTGTTTTTCTGCTGCTGAATACAGAATCATAGATCATAGAATGGTTAGAGTTGGAAGGGACCTTCAAAGGTCATCTAGTCCAACCCCCTTGCAAGGAGCAGGGACATCCCCAACCAGATCAGGTTGCTCAGAGCCTCATCCAACCTGGCCTTGAATGTTTCCAGGGATGGGGCATCCACCACCTCTCTGGGGAACCTGTTCAAGTGTTCTACAATTCGCATTGTGAAAATTTTTTTCCTAATATCCAATCTAAATCTACCTCCCTCTAATTTAAAATATAGAATATACATCAGATTTTAGTGCAAGTCAGGAAAAAAAAAAAAAAAGCTATTTAGAATGGAAAAGGGGATACTTTTTTCCTGTTGTGTCCTTCAGTTATATAAAATGCAGTGCAAAAGTATTAATGAAGAAAATATATACTCAAAGATATCAGAAAAGTAGCCCGTCAGAGTAAAATGATATGGCTGTAATTTCAGACAAATTCTTTGTTCCAAAATCTTTGGTTTCTTGCTGTCACATGCAGCATAGGTCACCAGGCCAATGAAATGTCTTCTCGGAACTCCTGAGGAAGGGACCAAACTCTGGGACAGGAAACAGACAGTTTGGTGGGCCAGTACCAGGAGGTAGGTAGCAGCAGAAGTGGACTTGCCTCAGAGCTTGGAAGAGAAATCCAGATTTCCCAGTCCTACTATGTTCCCACTTATCAAAGAGCTATGCAACTCATTTGCCCAGCCAGTGAGAAGTGTTGCTCTTAACATTTGCCCATTATTAATAGGTACTCTTTTCTCAACCATGTAGGTCACACTGCTGCACCGCCCTTGTATCAAAGGCGCTAATGGTGTCTTTTGATATGGTACCACCACACCCAAGAGCAATGAGGAAGAAACTTATGTGATGATCCCATGGGAAGAGCAAAGAGGGAGATGGTGGAGACAGCACTGCTGTACAAAGCTCCCTGCCACCAAAGTGAGAAAGATACCTCTGACTCTAGCAGACTGCATGTGACAGCAGTGGTAGGACAAGACCAGAACCAGCCACAGCATGCAAATCCTACTTCCTGGGAAACAGCATAGTTTTGGAAAATGTTTTATTTTTAAATCAGAACAAATGTTTGATGAAAAGTTAGAGCTGCACATATACACGGCCAAGGACACTTCTCAGGGCACTCACCTGCCAGGAAGCCCAGATTGCAGCTTTTCTTATACCCGATCAGAGGCTGGACTCAGGACCAGATGGTGGTGGATCCCTTCATGAAATCCCTCACCACCGGGCTGCTGTCTGGCTTGAATGTATTCAACTTCTCTCTTTTCCCATTGCTTTTCAATGAGAAGTATTCAAAGAAAAGCATCACCACATATATCTTCTGCTCTTAAATTCTTTCCATGAGCATCTAGTTCCAAGCACTGGCAGAAAATCGGATCTTTGGTCTGATCCAATAGAATCAGATGTATGTGCTCTCCCATTTCATCCTTCCCCTTTTCTCTGCCACCCTTTCCCGAAGTCACAGTCCTCTATGAGAAGCCTTTTCCAGCCATAACTTCAACAAACCTTTTTCAGGAAAGTTTCATTTTCAACAAATCAGCATTTTACGAGAATGTTTCTCATGACAGGAAAATTTTCCAACTCAGCCCTAGTAAGAGCTTTCCCTGAGACAGACAGAAGTTTATCCTTACACTTTGCTGATATCATTTAGCTTGTCATGCAGATAAAGTCTCATTAACTGTGTGTGGAAGCCCTTGAAGTTAAAGTCCTGGCTTTTTCCTATGTAGCAGTAGTTCGTCTCCCACCAAAGGTGGATCTATGGAAAGATTACTGTGCGTTTCAAGAGGCTTTGGTTTAGACTCTCTCTGCATAACCAGCAGGCTCAGCTAGTACAAGATATACCTACCCTCATTAAAAAATCATGGCATATTACAATTCAAAACTAAACGGTACCTGGTGGTTATCCTACCTTGACACTTGTGTGGCTCCCTTGAATAGATCCAGATATTTTAAGAGCATTCCTAAGAAGACCCTGCCCTTGTTACAACATTGAAAATGAAATAGATTTGTTCCTTAAGGGAACTAAATGTGGTGCCCTGTGCACCCATAAGAAGAGGGTGGTTAAAGATGGCAAGCATCCCTTCATCCTCCAATGCTGGAGCTGGCCTAAGAACTGCAACCTAAGTCTGGATAGCACTGCATAGCCTGCTGCCGACAGCAGCCTGTCATAGCATGTCCCCAGTTTAGAACAGGGAGGAAAGGTAGACTTGAACTGTCATAGCTGAGACTCCTCCAGGCTTTCAGTGCAGTGGACCATCACAAAAGGGCTATAGATGTTTTAGGATCTCATGGCCCTGAAACACTCCCTAGAAACTAACTGGTTTCCAGTGACCCAGATAGTCAAACGTAAAAATATCAAACTCTACTATATTCTCCAGCGACCCAGAACCCAGAACTGGGACCCTAGAAACTTGGTCTTCTTGGATCTCATGACCAGCAAGTCCCCGAATAACCACAGCAGGCAGTTTCACAGTATGTGGAAATGTCATTCTGACCCCAGGCTCCCAATAGCTCTAGTGAAGCTGACTGCCTTTTTCCTTACGAGTCATCAGGAACGACTGCACTGAAGGCAGTAATCACACTGAATGAGCCTCCTGCCAGAGTGGCGCTGAGCACCAAGTCTCAGAGTGCACCCAAACCCACATTGCAGACCGCTGCTTGGGGGAGGAATTAAGGCTTTTCTGCCACAATGAACAAGTGGATTGTTCTGCACAAACTGGACACTGACTGCATTCCAGTAAGGAGGCAGAGGATTGTACAAAATAGAGCTGGAAGGGACTGCAAGGGGTCACCTCGTCTGTCTCCGTGCCCCAAGGCAAGCTTAGCTCTACCTAAACCATTCCTGACAGATGTTTGTCTAACCTGTTCTGAAAAAATATCCAACGACAGATATCCCATGACCTCCTTAGGTGGTAAAAAAAAACCCTTTTCTGATCTTCCAGAATTCAGCTCAACACATATACCAACTTACTTAAAGCACAAAGATGAAGGGGATGTCAGCTTTTAAATGTGCAAATGGGATTTAACTTCTCAATTTTAAGGGAAGTTCTCATGGACACAAGGGTGACAGCACAGTATCTCACATAAAATTATATTGAAAGAGAAGGAGGCCTTCCAGAGCAGTCAACAAAGGAGTGTGGGCCAGCAGCTCATCTTCTCTGAAATAACAGTTGTAACTCCGGACTATTCTGTTCCCTCTACACCAGTGCTGCTGCAGGCACTTAGAAAGTACCTGTGATCCACCTGAGTGCACACAAGTGCATCAGCCTCTCTGTGCTTTGCAGAGCAGTTTTCAGCTGCAATGCCAGCAAAGCTCACAGCCTCAGTGCCTGGTAGGATTGGTCTTGAGGAAGGTCCCCAACATGGCTTCAGTGTGACATTTCCACACATTGTCACTTGGGAAGTCACCAGGAACAATCAGTGCATATGGGTGCTGCCATTTCCATGGGATCTTCCCTCCTCTCAGGGACAAGAGGAAGACAGCCCAGAGTGGGCTAATGTTTGCTTTAACTGATGGTGGAAGGAAAAGCAGAATAAAAGAATGTGACTCTGTATAACAGTATTTTCCCATTCAGTATGGATATTTGTGCATGTGCATCTGTATGCATGTGCTCAAGAAAGTGAACAACAAACAAGTCTCATAAAGGTCAACTCCTGGTTTTGGCCTTTTCAATAATTCCTGACATCCATTCTGCTAGCTGGAGTGGAAGAGCTTCAAAAACATAGGTTCTATTTCATTTTAATACAGTTTTCTGGGGAAAAAAAAAAAAAAAAGAAAAGAAAAAAAAAAGAGGTTGGTCCTTGGGGTCTCTGGCCAAAAAAAGGATAATATATTTATTCTTTCACATGACCTTTCTCTCCTCCAGTAGAGTGACTGCATGCTGGTGGTGTTGAACAAAATCGGAGTTTTACCCTCCATCCCCAAAATCAGCATGTCTTGAAGTTGTCTTCAAAATGGCCTTGATGCAATTTATAACATTTTTTGTAAGCCAGCAAAGTAGAAATTAGCACAACAGTTAGGACAATACCCAATTGGTTTTAGTATAATTAGACAAGCCATTCTTAGAAAGAAGGGAGAAGATAAGATGACTGAAAAACAAGTAGTGGAGTTTATAATGAAGAACAGAGCAGAGTGAGAGAGAAGCTCCTCTGTGATTGGTGATTGATTTGCCTCATCCAGATAAAACACATAAGGAATCTGCATCAGTGCTTTTCTACCTGGAAACGCAGTTAGGTGAGACATAGTTATGAGTTACTCCCAGGCAGAAGTGTAATTCCTGAGCTGCATGACTGTCCTGAATTCATCCTATAGCTCTAGCTGCACAGCACTGGATGCCCCAAAGCTTCCCCCTCACACATGGCTGCGAGTTGCTTTTGCAATATCAGTGACCTGAATATATGAGAGCAAAACTCTCAGAGAGAATTAGATTCAAGAGACTTGAAGCTTCCCAGGAATCCGAAAGAGCTGGCATTTAGGTCTTCATGGCCCACTAGAGCCAGTTAAAAGGTCAGAAATAAAAGGTTATTGACCTGTAGATTTTCTTGAGACTCAGAGGGCACCATGACTTCAGCCCTTGAGTTCTTCTCACAACACAGAGATCGTAACGGGGTTTGCAGGTCACCGACCCCACAGCATATGAAATCAGGAAAATAACTGGTAAATTTACTCTGCATTTTATTTGATTGACATTGAATTTAAATAAATTACTAAGCAATTATCACTAATTGGGAAAGCTCATGAAGGGCACAAGTAATTCTCACTGCAAGAAATACTAAATTACATTCTGTGGCCTAAATTATATAGCCAGTCAAATTATGAGATCATAAGGTCCTATCTGACCTTACAGTCTATGAATTTCCATTGCTTGCCTGTAGCAAAGCTAAATCTCTCTGTGTTTGATTTTAGCTTTCCCTGTATTCCTTAAACTTTATCTCTCAAGACCGTCCTAAAATCTAAGCAGTTACCCTTTCTTCAAACAGATACAGCCCATGCAACAAATCATATTATTATATATTAAACACAAGAAGGGTTTGTTCTTGACATATTGCCAAGAAAGCTTGAGAACACAAGTCTCTCTATCACTTTGATCATGAAAGGCAAGTGGCTCCAGTTATTTGAAACTGTATTTGACAGGATGGAAGCGAGATAGGAAGTGAAATGTTAAACTCCACCGTGAAGATCAATGCTTGAGAAACATATAAGCAAAACAGAACAGAAGAAGTGGATTTTCAAAAGTCAATACAAGACAAGCAGGAAAAGACTCTGGTGTACATTCTATAAAATATCCTGTTAAAAGCCTACTCCTGGTGCAAGAGAACTCTTGATTGTTGCTGTGCTTAGAGCACCCTGGCTAATTCTAGAAAGCCGCTCGCTGGCAACAGCAAATTGCTAGTGTTTAACAGTGCTAATCGGCATCAAAATGCTGGTGCAGCTTTATGAGCACCTTTTCACCCACATTCTTCCCTCACAGCAACTAAATCCTTGAAGTCAGTAGATTAGTCCTGATCCAGGCTGGTGGGAATGAGAGGAGAATCAGTGCCTTGTCTCTTCGAGTGATAATCCTTGTAATCGTCTTTTCCTAAGAGGAAGGCAAAAGCCAGAAGAAGTTACCCTGACTTTCAGCTGGACTTCGAATATTTTGCACACAAAGGAAAGCCTTGGAGAAATGACATCAGAAGTGGATGTTTGTTGTAGTGCAATTCTCCTGACATTACTGAGCAACTCAAGTTTTGCTTCAGGCCAAAAGCATATTATATAGATGAAAGACTAATAGCTTATTTAGCCAGCCCAATGACTATTAGGATAGGACTGAGCAAGAGCAAACTTTTAAAATGGAAATAGTTGCAATTTTCTAAAAAAATTCAAAGACCCGGGGAATTTTTTTGTGTTTTTCTCCATATGGAGTTTATGCTTAAAGGCCATTAGCAGCCAACATACCAATGAGACAGAAGCAGGCATTGTGATGACTGCTGGCTTTATGATATTCTCAAAGCAAACTGTATTAATAGCACTGGAAGCACTCATCTTCCCTCTAGCCGGGAGAAGATATATCTTAAGCAATAACCGCCTTCGGTCCCACTGCTATGGATGCCTTCACATGATAGAGCAACACATCACAGCACAGCTGCCATAGACATTAACACTTTCTGCTCTCTGCTTTATACTCCTGTGGACACTGTGGCCAAGGACACACAGCATGTGTCCTTGAATAGCAAGATAGCAGTCATCATTTTTTTCCCACAGAAACTACCCCTTCATCTGTGTTTTCATCCCACAATGTCACTTGGCAAATGCAAACTGGTCCATCCATTTTCTATCAAAGGGCACACAATCTCAAACTACCTCATGCTTAACATGGAGGAGGAGCAGGCGTGGGAACCTGTAGACCAGCTGATGTAGAGTAACCTGTTATCTCCAGTGATTTCTTCACATAATCACAGTTTGAGAACTCTCATGCAGTTCCGCAAGATCGACATCAGCCTACCTGAAAATCCATTTTCAGCTTACATATGAGAATCAACAGCCTTCAGTCAGTTCTAACTGGAGATCTATAAGCCCTGAGCCTAAGCCACCATTCTTCCTACTGTTGTTTCATCTAAGAAAATCAGTTTCAGCTGTTAGCCTTTTTTCTTCCTCCAGTGAAAACTTCATCATAATTCCTTTGAAACCAAAGTTCACATCAACATGTGTGATATGAAGCCTGGAATAATATATTAAAATGTCAAGAGCTATTGTAGAGATCTCTGAGATAAAATTAGTGACAGATGCCACTGTAGCAATTTGGCTGGTAGGGCAAATCGGAGGCTGATTTATTCTCTGACCTGCTTTCCCTCTAGCCAGTTCTGAGCAGATTTTGGAGAAGCAAGGAAAATAGGGCATTCTCATCATGTACAGCTAAGGAGAACAAAAGAACTGGAAATGTGGCAGTAGGCCTCAGAGTGAGCATTTAAGAATCAATAGCCCTGGCCTGATGTCCATAACTCCTCCACAGCAGAATAACAGCAGAGCCATGAAAATGTATCTCCACTTGATCCTTACACTCTGACATCTGACAACACTCATTGTTTGTTTCCCATGCTAGACATCTTGCTTGGGGCTTAGGAATCATCTTTTTGTCCATGCTGGAACATCTGCTTGCACCAGATAGATCTCATTGTGTGGGGTGGGATATCCTGACATCTGGCATTACAACAATAAGAAATTACATTTTGCTTTTGTTGTATTTAATAATAGCTAGATATACTGCAACTATTAATCCCAGCTATGATGTGAAGCCAGCAGGCCTGGATCTCTTCTGTTTTTGTTGTTCCCCACCTTCTACTGAATGGCCCCCTCAGTTCCCATCCTGTCCAACAATACCCATGGATCCTCTCTTTTTCTTCCATAATTTGGCCGTTACTAAGAGCTGAAATCCTTCTCCTCCACAGTTCATTATTCACTAGTGTTTTCAAATTACGTCCAAAAGCAGAGCTGGCTGACATATACTCTGAAGCAACACAGAAAAAAACAAGAAAGAGAGCATTCCCCTGAAGAAAGAGCCACAGGAGCTCATTGTGTTCTTCCATAGCTGTTCCAACTAAACATTTTCCCCCCTGCTCACTTAACTCTTCTCAGTCCCATGCTTGTAGAGTCGGGGATTTGGGCACTACTGCTGCCAACGCAGTGATTGGGCTAACCCGAGGCACCAGTGCTGCTCAATAACTCTTGAAACAGAGGGAAAGGTTGTGCATTATGGCGGTGACCAGAGCAATAGGGGTATTTTCACACAGATTAATCCAGCAATGGTAGTATATAACTATTTAAACTGTTCCCTGAATTGCAGTAACTGGTCAAACCTGTTCTAACAACAGCTTCCGGCTTTGAGAGCAAGCAGCTCCAGTGAAGCTGCTGCTGCAGGGGATCTGATGAATCAAATGGAAGTATTTTACACCCATTTGGACTTTCTCCAGGCAACTGTAAATGATTTTTGGGACAGGGCAAAGTCCTACAGCTATCTCCCTAACTCAATCATCATTCCCAGTTTGCAGCATTTTATACTTCTTTTTTTTTCCACCTTAGGAAAACATATCATTGTAGGCAGAGTGTGTATTCCCACCAGGTACTTTAACATAAGCTGTTAATGACTTGTGACTTCCTTATGCAGTCAGGCAGAGAAGACTTGTTTCATACTAAGCAGGTAAGCAAAATTTAAACCAGATGGTTCCAGAAAAGGAGGAGCATTGAGAGAAGCAAGATTAACATAATTTTATATACCTAAGCAGAGGGGCCAAAGCACAGGAGGAAAATAGCAATACGTTGACAGCCTTCAGTGCTTACTTAGAAGACAAGAAAAGCAGGTCACCATCTGGGGTCCTAGAAAAACTTTGTCAGTTAGGAAGTATTTGGAACTACTTAGAAACCTTGACCCAGAGCATCCATTTAATACAACAAGGTTCTTGGTCAACTTCTGGCTTGTACAGTTGGACTGTAAAGACACACTGCAAGGCATTAATCGTGTAACAAGCAGAAATCAGTCATGAGATCGCTTTAATTTTCATGAGCCATCATGTGAATCCAATTTCACCTGCCTTTCCAGTTCAAACAACAGAACTACATGGACATGTGGATTTAAACAAGTCCTACCTTTATGTAATAGCAGTTTCAGTTGGAGTCCAGGGATGAGGCAAATGAGAGCTTTTCGTAACACGTTACCAGCACCTCACTTCACTTGAACAGGGAGCAAAATGGTATTTGCAAACTTAAATCTGGTTCTAGTAATTAAAGGGATCTTCTAAATCTCCTCCTCAGTGGCAAGAGACTCTATTTACTGGTTAATTAAAGACTATTTCTTAAGCCCTTTCAGAATGACATTTAAAAAAAAAAAGAGTGAGAATGCAAAGCTGAAATTATTGGTTAGGCTCTAACCAAAAGGAAAGATTTACATTTATCCACTAGCTCATGTGTGCCCATGTTTTGAAATGTCTCGTTTGCTTTGACACAGCTGAGGGTAAGAAGAATGGTGCATGTCTCCTAATAGCTTTGCGGGCACAACTGAACTTACCAGAGTCCCATGCCCCATCTGGGGTGGGTGATGGGCTGCGGAGCTAGTGCACCTGGGCCCTCGCATGCACTGGCTGCACGGTAGGTCACTCTGTTATCAACGCTGCGGGGGACTCCAAGCATACTCCAGGTGCCTGGGGACATACTGTTCAAGAGAGGGGGAAGGACTGTAAGGGACAGATTAGCACAGCTGCAATATTAGCACAGCTTTATGACTGTCAGACTGATCGAGGAAAAAGTACATATGTGATACCTTTAGATGTCAACATTATTTCACTTTGAACAAAAAGTTTCCTATGTTTCATTCTAGACATTCAGCTCATTAATTTTCAAAGTAAGGGCGGTCTGTTGGTCTGGTTGCTGTTTAAGGCTCTGGAAGATCAGGACTTGCTTCTGTCCCATGCCATAAAGTTCGTTTGCAACCCCTCATTATCACAGCATAAGACAGTACAAATTACAGCTTACATGGCTCTCTATACTGAAGTGATTGCTCAGTAAAGTTACCTCACGTACACAAGATCCTCTTTCCCTCTTTGCCAATGCACAGCATGGATCCTTCCCTCATGGATCTATTATAAGAACAAATACACTAGAAATCATCTGGTTTCTGGGATCCATTTCAGTGGACATAAAACAGGTTTTCAGACAGAGGAGCATATTTGAGCTGTTCTTAAATCCTAGCACTAAACTGAAGAATCAGACTTTCCAAAGCCAGTATCTTAAAACATTTTGCTGATGCATCCAATCTGTTAAAGGTAAGTTCTTGCAGATCCAGTGCTGAATTGTCTGCAGGATGTCATTCAGTCAGATAGAGTCCTCTTCCTGCCTTGAACGAACAAGCAGCAGCATGCACGGGTCAGTACAGTCTGAGCACAAACTGCTACTGCTTCTGCTAATATATTCTGACCCTCTACAAGGCTTAATTCCTCAGATTTAGAGTAATGTTTCCTACTCCCATACAACTTTCTGTCAGTCCAGGCCATGAACAGAAAGTGGTGGTCTAGCCACCGTATTGGCTTGCCAGTTCTCTCCAGTTTGTTGTTAAAATTCTCCAGCATCCTTCCTCATAAATCATAGAATCTCAGAATAATTTGGGTTGGAAGGGACTTTTAAGTTTCATCTGATCCAACCCCCCTGCAAGGAGCAGGGACATCTCCAACCAGATCAGGTTGCTCAGAGTCTCATCCAACCTGGCCTTGAACGTTTCCAGGGATGGGGTATCCACCACCTCACTGGGAAACCTGTTCCAGTGTTCCACCACCCTCATTGTAAAAAATGTCTTCCTTATATCTAGTCTAAATCTATCTCTTTGTAGTTTAAAGCCATTAGCCCTTGTACTATCACAACAGGCCCTGCTAAAGAGTTTCTCCTCGTCTTTCTTGTAGGCCCCCTTGAGGTACTGGAAGACCACTATAAGGTTTCCCTGGAGCCTCCTCTTCTCCAGGCTGAACAGCCCCAACTCTCTCAGCCTGTCCTCATAGGAAAGGTGCTCCAGCCCTCTGATCATCTTTGTGGCCCTCCTCTGGACCCTTTCCAACTGGTCCATGTCCTTCTTATGTTGCAGGCTTCAGAACTGGACACAGTACTCCAGGTGGGGTCTCACCGGGACAGAGTAGAGGGGGAGAATCACCTCCCTCGACCTGCTGGCCACGCTCCTCTTGATGCAGCCCAGGATGCGGTTGGCCTTCTGGGCCGCAAGGGCACATTGCTGGCTCATGCTGAGCTTCTCGTCCACCAGCACTCCCAAGTCCTTCTCCTCACAGCTGCTCTCAATCCATGGGGGAATAAGTTGAGGAAATGTAACCATAAAGGCGATTTAATGTGTCTTTGATTCAAAGGAAGTTAATTTCACAGTTTTCTAAAATCCCTGTTCTTACTTATTGCCCTGTGCACCCCAGTTTTCTCTTCCCACAAAAGTCCCATTTCTTGACCAGGTGGTCCTAACCTTCCTGAAGAGGTGCTGGGGAAGTGACGCAGACTCCAGCCTGGTACCTGCAGCACTTGGTGAGTTGACAAAACACCATGCACTGCAAAAGTCACACACCACAGTGCACCTTTATTAAGAAAGCCTTCAACTACTGTAATAGCTTAGCAGACACGCATAAAACTGGGATAAAATCTGATATAAAAGCATCTTAACCACTTGCATTGTGTACCTGAATCAGCTGCCCTTTTTTCATATGCTCGAATCTTGCAGAGTATTTTGGAATAGACTGTCTCCAGAGACAGAGGCAGTGGTGGTTCCTATGCTGGTTGCATTCACAATCCTGAATACAGCACAAAACTACACTCCCAGTCTTCAGAGGGCCCTCCTGGCTCTTGCCGTCTCATAGTCATTTGCTTTTCCAGCAGGCGTAATCTCCTATCCCTGCTGGCTTGAACATCTCCCTGCCCTCTCTATAGTCATGGCTGTTAGGAAGTTTCTTTCTCTACCAGCCAGGTTAGGTTTTGGAAATCTCTACCTCAGCCTTCTCAGCCCTCCCCGCATATCTCCTTTCAGTCGTTCTGCTTATTTAATCCTCCCTTTGGACTCCTTTCTCATCCATAGCAGGGAAGTGTGACAGACAAGTAAATCTTCAGCTGTCGTCACTTCTCCCCTGGCGAGGAGAAGGACTGACAACCTGGCCGTTTCCCACGGCTGAGCAAATTAGAACCCATGGGCTACACGTTTGCCAGTAAATTAAACCACTAATCTGTAGTGCTTAACTGTTACAACAGGTCTAGGCATACCTTCTGCCAGGGCAAATTTACATTCTCCTAAATATTACTGATTTACATACATTATTGATTGATTAGTGAGTTCTGTTCTTGTAAGGGGATGTTTTACCTCTTCATTGCATACTTTCCAACAGGAATGATCTGTCTCAATTCACTGATCAAAAACCGAACTCAACCTGCAAAAAGCAAACCCTATTGTGGTTAAAGTCAGCAAAGTGCAATGCTACGCAGTTTGCTCTGTTTGTGTAAGTCACTCCAACGCCCAGCATCAATCAAGAGGTGAAAGCTGCTGACAAAGGCCACCTTTCATACACGTTTCTTCATCCCACCGCTGTCTCAGCCCTTTCTTTCTCCTCTGGGAAACAAGCAGCCTTTTTGCTTTGCTCCCAAATTCTCCCTAGAAGTATGTTTCCCAGCAGTGCCTAACAAAGTACTACCTTCCCTTTGGAGCACATCACAGTTCCCCATCACCTTATGGTGGCCAACACACTAAAAAGTTACAAAACCTCATTCTTCAATTATTCACAGGGCAAAGCATACAGAGGTCGCAGAGCATCCCCTCTGCATAACCCCGGCATGTCCTGCAGCGGCAGTCACATACAGCCCAAACTCCTTGCTGACATCGGGTACTGTTCAGCAATACTAAGCACTCTTTAGCCAAGGCTATTCAATACTCCATCATGAACTGGAAACAAAACATGAGCCTATTCAGTCCATGTAAGTGTGTCTTCAGCATTCAGAAAAAAACAAGCATAAGGCATCAGGTAAAGAAAAAAATCTGTCTTGGAAAGGGGGAAGGTTACTTCAGAAAATCACCTCTAAAACATAAAGAAAGAGGTCCAAAGAAAAGGAAAAGGCTTCTTTAGGCTTTTGTTTGATTGTGTATCAGTGTGACCTTTCAAGATAGCTGTACCTCTAACTAGTTGTATATCCATGGCAGGGTCTCTTAAGCTCTGAATTTCGGTTCCCAGCCACATAGTGGTGTTTTCCATCACTTGGTGTTTTCCAAGTAACTCCATCTCCATGGAAACACAGAAAGGAATGCCTGAGACATTTTCTTTGTAATGTTTTCATCAACATTTAGAGGCAATAGTAGGATACAAACAAGATAATTTGATTACATTATATAGAGTAATGGTTGCCTCCAGATGGGGGACACTTCTTATCTTGGTAGCGATTATATGGTAAGGATAACCCATTACTTCCACCCTTTAGTCTTCACAACCAAAAACAAGTGGTTTTCCCTTGATTCCACTGGATGTACATGTAAGATTTTTAGCAATAACAGTTAGATCTTGAATCTCATTTGCTCTGCAGTCAGGAGCAAGTCCTGGCTAGAGAACACGGGTTTGCACAATGCTACATTTTCACAGTGCGCAGGCAGATTTAAAAACATGTGTTTTAGGGAGAAATAGCAACATAAGAAGTTTTCAAGTTTCTCCAGCTAATAAAGACCAATTTTCAAAGTAGTTTAAATGCCAAATTCAACATTGCCAGCAAGTTGGAGATTGTTCCACTGGAGGCAGAGAGATTCCAGTTCCTGACACCTCCAACAGGGCTTTTGAGCAAAAGGGAAAAGTGCAGAGACACTGTGTATGATCAGAGGAAAGTGGGACTGGATGTGCAGTGATCAGATACTCCTAACAATTCTCTACAGCCCGTTAATCCCTTTGAGCTACAGCCTGTATTACTGTGATCACTTTTTTTAATGCTAAGAGAAAAAAAAAAATTAACATCGAAGACTATTTTAAGCATGTTTTTTGAATGGCAGATATCTTGAAGAAATAACATTTAACTTTTTGGTTTAAAGTCGTCCATGGGAGGACAAAAAACATAGGTGGAAGGTTGTGGCTACAATTTATGGAAGAGGGGAACAAAGATAAATTTGAGTCTTGAGTCTACAAAGGCTGTTCCCTAGAAAATTCCCTGTTTTGGAGACCTCCTTACCCACATAGACCTGTTTGAGAGAATGCTTGTGGACAATGGCCACAGTCAAGGCAAACTCCACATTTTCTAGGGTTTTGTGGGGTTTTTTTTGTTTTGTTTTTTTTGGTTTTTTTTTTTGCAGTATTGTTGGAAATATTCACTCAGTGCTAGCCTCACAGTCAAGACAAAACACAAACAACTAGTTCTTCATTTCTGATATATAACACAGGTTAACTAATCCACTTTTTAATTTACCAGTAGTCGAGCAGTCAAGTATTGACAGCCTGTACTACTTTCATGGCAAACTGTTTTTGTAGCTTTGGTTTGATGATTTTGCTAATCACATGTGAAGACTGAGCAACATTTTTTCCTTCCAGATCCTTCCTGTCTACAACTATCCAGTCAAATAAAAACAATCTTCTGGGCTCAAAATTCCAAATTGTACCATTGTTGCCACCTTCCAGCTGCACAACAGCGTGCATGTGGTTTTTTTCAGAATGAGTCCAAAGGGCAGGTATGGAGATCTGAAATACAAGAGGAAAGTTTAGGTCTGAAATAATTATTTTCATAAGGACTGATGCCTTTGTTGATGATTTGCATTTCATCTCTACGTGTTGGGCTGGTGAATAAACCCTCTCTTCTACTCTCTGTGTCAAACATAATACACTATTTACTCATGTGCTGATGAACTTATTCCTCCTAACAAAGCCTCTCATATTGTCATTTTAGAACTTGCAGAACACCTTCTCTGCCTACAATATATCAATGGCATAACAATGCACTCTTAGCAAGTTTTGTACTTTGTTGGTTATAGGTTTATGTAAATCCTGCTCTATTTCGCACACACATTTCCTACTTATTTCTTTGTGAGCACTGTGTTACCAAAAAGATATAGAATCAAGATCTCAGCTACTGGCAGAAAGTGACACTTACCAGCTAATAACATGAAATTGTTTCCTTCTAAACCTTACATATTTTAATGCGTTTGCTAGCCAGCACTCTCATCCCAGAGATTACCTACTTCGTCCATTGGAAAGATACAGCCTGGCTATAAAATAACACTGATCTCTAGGTGTCTGCCTTATCATAAAAAGACTGATCCTTATTTTATTACATTCTGAAAATGTATTTTAAGTAGTGGAGCAGCAGACGATATCTCTGAAGCTCATATACATGGCTAATATATTCGAGGTTCATATAGTAAAAGTCCTGGTGAAAGAAGACACAGTACCTGGCATTTGTAATTTAATAGATACCACCTGTTCCACAAGATACTCTGAATTCTTCAGCTATATTATAAAACATCATTCTTATTTCAATTTAGTACAAAGTCTTGGTTAGATGGGTCATAGCTAGCTATCTTATGCAAACCATACACATTCATTGCAAACAACTTCAATAAAACATCCTTTCTACTATAATGCCATTTCAGTAGATGATTTTTAAAAGAGGAACATTTGTCTATTTTAAAAACACAGCTGAATTGAAAGGATGTAGTCAATGACCTGATGGGAAAGTGTGGAGACATATCCAGACTCTTCAGAGCAGTGCCCAGTGACAGCACAAGAGGCAATGGGTGCTAACTGAAATATAAGAAATTCCACTTAAACATAAGCAAAAATATTTTACTGTGAGGGTGGTAAAGCACTGGTACAGGCTGCCCAGAGAGGCTGTAGCATCTCCACCCTTGGGGATATTCAAGCCTGACTGGACGTGGCCCTGAACAACCTGCTGTGGCTGAGTCTGCTGGGAGCTGGGGCGGAGGTTGGGCTGCACCATCTCCAGAGGCCCCTTCCAACCTCAGCCCTTCTTGGGATTCGGTGACTATGTGATGCTTGAACATGCTGGATAGACACTCATTTTCAGTTCTTCATACCAATAAAATTATAAAATTATTATATGCACCATTTTCCAGGTCCTGCATGCGCACAGGTCCTGGGCTGAGATCTTCTGTCCCCTGCTGCAGACTCAGGTGATAAATGAGGTGTGGGCAGACTGTTTCCCTGAGCTGTGGCTGCTGGCAGACGAGGTAACTCTGAGACTGCTCACAGGCTGCTGTGAGGGAGGTAGTACTCAGTCTAAGTGACTTCAAGGAAACCCTTTCATATTCAGGAAAACAAAGAGAAACTTCTCAGAAAGGTTAGTTATGCCACAGGTGCAACTGCTCTGATGCATTTTAGAAGGTGAGTAATCCATGCAGGATGCTGAACGAGAGTAACAACTGTCTGGCCCAACCTGACAGTAGTCCTAGTCTGTGCACCTGATACCAAGATAGCTCAGTGTAACAGCACATTCACCAAGCACATCTCCATCAGAGGTGCTGTTGGTGTTCAACAGCACCAGGGGATGAGTGGATCGCTAGTTGTCATGGCCACAAGAATGGAAGGAAAGAAATTTAAGACTTTTGGGTCTAACCATTCTACGATTCTATGATATTCTATTTCTGCATTTTATCCTGTATAGAAACCAATATAGCATAACTAGGAAAGAATGCTAAATAAATTCTAACAAACAGTGGTGCTGGGCAAGCACCGCCAAGTGGCAGGTCAACACGTCTCTGAAAGAGGCAGAGACTTGAGGTGAGCACACCCTAGCCTTTCCTGAAAGTAAGATGGACCATAGATACCCACAGGCTTTTGATCAATAAAGTCATATTTTATTGTAGCATCAGATAAAATAACTTTTAAAGAGAAACACTTAAGTACACTGTGTGAGGAGAACAAAGTGGGGATGCTTGGACACAAATATTGTGTTTTCCTGGAGGAAGAGTGTGAGACAGAAAAAAAGTGTTTCTTATCCTGCAGTCTTGCCTGTTAGTCCAGCACTTGTAAGTGTTTAAGAAACCCCACAAAATCTCCTCTGGATACCTAGGAAACTCTCTTCCATCAGCATCTCAGAGGCTTTGCATTAGGTCTGCTCCAACTGGAAAAAAGCCCCTGTATTTCTCAATGTGCTGCAGTTAGCACTTGTGATACCAATGTATCCATCCCTGCCTCCCAGGCTGCACACCCAGAGCATCTCCCACACAAAAAAAAAACCAAGCAAACCAAATGTCCATCACAAGGAGACTGGAAAAAAAAAATCTGCAAAAAACATCAGGTAAGGAAAGACAGACTTACCTGCTCTGTGACTAAATGGGTGGTATTTTCATCTGGGTACTAGGTGGGGAGAAGAGAACTATTTCTATCAACCCAAATCAGTTTGCTGAAAATGCAAAGTAGCTAATGAATCCCAACATAAAATCCCCCCAGTAACAGGGAGGGTGTTTGGATGCCCCCAGACAGGGCAAGTTGTTCCCTCCGAGAGCATCTGTAGGCACCCAACTGTTCTAGAACCCCGTTTGCAGGATCAAAGATGAAAGGCATGTTTCAGCCGAACAGAAGAGGACATACATCAGCAGTGATGACTAACCCTTTTAAAGCTAACAAAACACTAGCTAACACAACACATGGGTTCTTAACTTATGACATGAGTATTTTCAAGGGTTTTGCAAAGTTAACCAGAAACAGCTAGAGACAGGCCTGTGCCAAACAGGGTTGCAAACAGCTAGCAGCCATGTGAAAATGGGGCTAAAGCTCTGCTATTCAGGTACAGCAAGACAAAGGCAGATCCTCTGTAGGATCAGCAGGCTATAGGATGCAGCTCCTGGACTACATTCAGTGGCAATCTGTAAGCAAATGCCATCAAAAGCTTTTTTCTTCCCTTCCTCCGTCTGCAAGATTCGCTGCTCTCCCCACCAAACTGGGCTAGGACAATGTGTCTAGGAGGAGTTTACACAGGAATGGGCTGCAAGGATGGTTGTGAAGGAAAGTAAGGGCTAAGTTGGCATGGAAGTTAAAGCTAGACCACTATCCTGTGTGCCCAGAAACGCTTCCATCAGCCCACTGACCTCTCACCCAGCCGTGTCCCATACCTTAAGCCAGGCCACTCCAGCCAGCCATCTGCTCGAGGAGAAAATCTGCATTGCTTGAGTCCCTTTACAGTGATCTCCAGGCTTTAAAGTATTCTTTCCAGTATTTGTAAGACAAGATGTTTCTATTTTTGGAATTGAGAAGAAAGTCTATTGCTCTTAGAAGTCCAACCTGTGTTTTTCTTTTGCTCAGTGCCTCTTCATACTGGTAAGGATGCCAAAGAGCAGGATAACACTTTAAGTTTCTGTAAATACTCTGCTACCAGCAGCTCCCCAAACCTACCTGCTTCTTATCAGCACTCTTTAGCTAAAGAGTAACTGTCTGCCTGAAAGAACTATTGTCGCTCACCGCTATGTAAAAAGCCAGCTAGCTTGTGTTTACCTTGTGGCAAGTTCTCCGTAGTTCTGTTAGTCCTGAGAGATAACATGTCTGTAAACAGTTTAACCCCTTCTCAAGCTAATTAACATGAATAAGATGACAAGTTTTTACAGCCAGTCTTGCAAACCGGCCTGACATCTCATTGATCAGCACAGTGTACACTGTGGCTCCAGGAGAAGGTGCCAGGAGACCTGAGGAGCCTCTGCTGCTGCTCCTGTTGCATCCTTAGACAAATCCCTTGCGTCCTGGCTTCCAGGCCCAAGGCTGGGACTACATATTTTTACTCCCTCATTAACCTGCTGTCGTCATGAAATGTGTTGAAACCTCATGGAAAGAGCTGCAGATTTGTAAAATCTTAAGTTTGTGTTTTTGACTCTGGCTTATATAAATATGTAAAGTACAATCAAATAACACAGACAACCATAAACTTCACCTCTGAATCAAAGCACAGGCTACAACCCACAAATTCTGCACAGTGATTACAAAATATCTAATGAATTTCATCTGATAAACAAGCGTTAAGTAATTTACTAAATGTCTGATAACAGAAGAGTAGGATTAGGAGGGGTCCTGGCAGAAATTCCAGTGGCTTTGCCTCCTTCACAGCTCCCCACCGCTTCAGAGATAAAGATTATGGTTTCTAGGGTAACTAGACACACATACACAAAAAAAAAGGACACAAATTTGGTTTCCTGAGACTGTCAGAGCATTGTCCAGCCAGAAGCATAGCCTAAACATGATTATGAAAGAGATTTGTAATTTATTTAACCACTCATTTTAATTCACAGTCATGCCTTACACACATTTTTAGTTTTAAGGGTAATTCTCATATTTAAATGTACAGGTGCTAACATATACTGACACTTTAAAATTCGCCGATGATTATTAAAGAGATGTAGAGGACAGATGGTCCTGTTGTGTATGTGCATATGTTACCACTGAGGGAGTTTGCACTTTGCTTCATGCCACACCCACACTTAAATGTAAAGATTTGAATAAACATATAATATTCCCATGATATTTATGTTTCCGTATGGTTTATGTGCATACACATACACAGATGATGGATCAGATTACCATTTCAGATCGCAGCCTTTCACACCGTGGAGGGGAGTAAACTATGCAGGTTTTTACAGAGGTGTAAGGGCCAAAAGTTATGATATGCCAGCAAAGCTGGGGACTAGTGATCCTTTAAAACAAAAGAGATGAGAGTTTGTCTCATTCGGCATTTGCTAGCCAAGGGTATGGGCGCACATATGCGTTCCCATGTGGACACTTGAGCTGTCTCTTTGTGACAGAGCTCTGCTCCATTTTTTTACTGACATCAAAAGGAGAAAACACCATGCTGCCACCGCAAAGCCCGTGGGGTGCTGCCACCTTTTACCTTCAGACACACCAACCAATCTTCATCCATGTGGGCACTCCTGCCCTCTTTCTCTGCACTTCCAAAGCTTTGTGTCACGGCATCTGAAGAACCAGCGTGTCTCCACCTCTTTGGGACCCATCTTTTCCACTTACCAAGGTCCAAGTGACTCAAAGACACCATTCCTTCCTCCATCTTCAACAGCATTTAGGTCACTAATGCTGGGTTAGACCCAGTTATCCAGGACCTAAACGTGATGTTGCTCGGATGTCCTGGCTGGGACGATGGCAATATATTAAACTGTGCTCAGGAATGTTCCCAGGCACTGGAAGGCGATTGTCAGTTCTACTAAACTGTTTGAGTGGCCCTGGCATGTTTTTGGCCCATATAGACTTGGACTCCTCTGGAGTGTTCTCGGGTAGGGTTCAGGAGCCAGAGCACTCCAGTAGCTACCCCAAGCAGCATGTGTGCAGCCACCCTGTTTTGCCATGAGAAGAGGCTGATGGAAAAACTCATGGCTGTTTTATGCCAGCTGGCCTTAGTGCCAGAGACCATTCCCAGGTATGTTCAATTTACTACTATAGGCAAAGCCTTTGCTCAGGTCAGGCCTGATCACCTAGGTATGCTTGATGAAGCCATACTCAATGCTAATTGGCTGCATCAAGTGGAGCATGGCCAGCAGGTCGAGGGAGGTGATTCTCCCCTTCTACTCTGCCCTGGTGAGACCCCACCTGCAGTACTGTGTCCAGTTCTGGAGCCTGCAACATAAGAAGGACATGGACCAGTTGCAAAGGGTCCAGAGGAGGGCCACGAAGATGATCAGAGGGCTGGAGCACCTTTCCTATGAGGACAGGCTGAGAGAGTTGGGGCTGTTCAGCCTGGAGAAGAGGAGGCTCCAGGGAAACCTTATAGTGGTCTTCCAGTACCTCAAGGGGGCCTACAGGAAAGATGGGGAGAGGCTGTTCAGTAGCGCCTCTTGCAACTGGACGAGGGGTAATGGTTTTAAAATAGAGGGAGGTAGATTTAGATTGGATATTAGGAAAAAATTTTTTACAGTGTGGGTTGTACAACACAGGAACAGGTTTCCCAGAGAAGTGGTGGATGCCCCATCCCTGGAAACATTCAAGGCCAGGCTGGATGAGGCTCTGAGCAATCTGATCTAGTTGGAGATGTCCCTGCTCCTTGCAGGGGGGTTGGACTAGATGATCTTTGAAGGTCCCTTCCAACCCTAACCATTCTATGATTCCATGATTCTATGAGCTGATTCCTAATAATTCAAAGCATTTAATATTCATACTTAACCATGAACAGAGCCAATGCCTTGCAGTTGTCTATTTTACAGATTATCAGCTGTTTTAAATCTAATTATCTATTTAAATTCTCACCATAAATATCAGACCTCCAGTATGAGTAGTCTTCCACATTCGGAGCCAAGCCAAGGAGTTTGAATCCATAACCAGATAAAAGTCCTTAACACCCTAAAACGACACCAGTGAGTCACTCTAGAACAGTCTGTCCATGCCCATGCTGCTGTGAGCATCCCAGGCCCTGGTGAAATCCAAATTAAAAAAAAAAAAAAAACAACAACCCAGGTTACTGCCCAGCAAAGAGCTTGCAATGAACACTATAACTGATTTAACCTTACCCTGTTTTGTGGGAAGGTTAATTTCTTCCAGTATCCATCATGTTCCAAGATTCTCTGAGGCAAGTATCCCACTCCCTCAGCCAAGACTGATTGCAAATGCCTCAAACACAGGTTAAATAAGCAGCGCTGAGGCATGAAAGTCACTTAATACTGTGGCCCTGACTCTTTTGGGCAAATAAACACCCTGAGGAAACCTGTGACTTTCAGGGGGCAGCTGCAGGAATTTTAATAGAGGTAGATTAGAAGATTTCAGAAAACTTAATTCTTGCAGAAAACAATACTTTCTGCTACTGCCTTGCCTTTCTTTATCCCTGCTAAACAAGCACTACAATTTAATTTCCAGGGCCAGGAATCCAGGTGCTCAGTTACACACTGTACAGGCTAGTGATAGCAAATGAAGCATTAGCATCCTCGCTGCACTGTGCTGTGACCTGTGGACACCTCCTCCTCTTTTACTTCCTTCTTCAGAGCCATATAGGCAAGCGGATCAGATTGTAGGTAGTGAAACAACCCAAGCAAGGAAGAAAAAGCCCTGTTTCTTTGCTCCAAAGCAATGGATGCACACGTGAGGAAAATCCTTTTCCAGGCAGGATAGCAGGTCAGTACTTGGTAGACCTGAGCAAGTAAACCTCCAGAGTGTGTGCATAAATGCCTGTGCAGTAGGCTATTTTAGACCTGGACAGCAGTCAGAAACATCTTAAAGCCAACACAGAAAAATCAATAGCACTTAAAAAAAAAAAAAAAAAACCAAAACACACCACACCAAAACCACCACCAACCACTCTGTACACATATAAAAATGTAAGTAAGCTTAAAAGATCAAAGAGTTCTGCTATAGAGTGTGCATTATATAGTACAACTGGAACATTTTACAGCCAACCAGCATTTTTTGCCTTGAGAATAATTAGGAAGGATTCAAGATGCCTAATTCTATTTCCAAGTCGTATCAGGCACTAGCTAAACTGTACTGCAAGCAACAACAAACTTGCATTTCCTGTTCTTAAATGTTTTGAGGTTCTCCAGTTTTAACTACTAAACTTTGAGATACAGATCACAGTAGCAGCAGCAGAACAGAACAAAGGGAAGGGAAATGCAATTGAAGCAGAAGCTTAAACCAAAGAAGTAAACTGCATGTTGTTGATGTGCTTTTATTAAGAGGACATGAAAAGGACATTATAAGGGATTCAAAGCATTTGCAGTGAGGAGGGAGGGGAGGAAGAGACAACATTTGAAATAAATGCTCCATGGAGAGAAAATCTCTAATAATTTATTGACCTTCAGTTTCACATTGTGAAAAAAAAAAAAATGCAAGTTTTACAAAACCTTAAGATAGTAGCAAACAAAAAGACACAACATAGACTATTTTACTTCTTCACTTGCACAGTTTTCTTTGAGCACATGAACCACATCTTCAATAGCCAGGAAAGGGAACATTATTCTGCTCTAATCACTCTTATTCAGACAGCTGTCAGACTTAGAGAAAAGGGGCTGCACAATTATACCAGAAGAGGAAGGCTGCCCTTTGTTCTATGTTTCTACAGCAACCAGCCTGCAAAATAAGAGGAACCTTCCCGTCTTATGCCAGGGGGTTTTTTTTTGTGCGCGCTCTGCTGTGAACTGCATTTGCTTCAAAGTGCGGGGTGTTTTGCAGGACTGGAATGGTCAAGTAGCTAGGCAGGATCCCCATATCAACTCAAAGAGCAAGAGCCTAGCGTACTCCCTGCAGAGCCACAGGCCCACCCTGACTTCGCCTTCCTTCAGCCTACACACAGGAACTAATCGAGGACTTGAAAGCAGGCCACAACTTTGGGAACAGCTGCAGAAAATTCATCCCACTTTTGGAAGCTGCACAGCACTACAAAACAGATTTCATAAGCTAAGCAGTTAGATGCAGCGCAGCTTCACGTCTGAACTCTAGTCAGCTTGACGGAGAAAGCTGGTCTCGAACCTGCGTGTCCTTATTCAAACACGGTGGGCCCTGGGGGCCCGGTTCTTTGCTTCCTTGTACCTCGTGCAGTCACCAGCGCCTGGGGAGAGAACATGCAAAGCACAGGAAGTCTGATTTTATGGCTCCCTTTGCGCTCCTGGGAGTGATCCACAAGATGAAAGGTAACAGCAGTTCAAGGCTGTTTGCTTCAACGGGGCAACCTGTGCAAGTACAGGAATATAGAAAGGAGACCTACCCTACCTAAAATGTTTTCCTATTGCTTAAATGCCATCTAAGAGAAAAGAACCAATGCTGAGGGTGAGGGAGAGGGGGGGGAAAGCCATGGGTTTAAACACTTCTTAAATCTATCATTTCAAGAAATAAGTTTAACCAGAGGAACTATAACTGTTCACATCTAGCTGGGCCTCACCCTTTGAAAAACTGCTAATGCCTTTGCTAATTAATTAATGTTCTCTCAGTATTCACAGAACTCCAAACACTCTATTTCTGAAATGTAAGGGTCTACTCCAAACAGCACGTCAAATGTAAGGCAGCACAGAGAAACTTCCAGTGATCAGTGTAAACACTGTCATATGACAAAGCTTTCACAAATACAGCTACATCACAGAGAAAGGTAAGCATCATCAATGTGACTATTTTTGTTTTGCATGCACGCATGCAGCTGTTTACTTATACCACAGCACACACCAACCATGTTACTGAATGTGCCAGTTAAGCTGGGCTCCAGGAACGTTTACGAAAAAACACAATACAATACATGCTTCATGACAGGATCTGGCAAAGAAAGCGTCTGTGAAACATAAGCTTCTGAAATCCAGAAGGAAAAAAAAAAAAAAAAAAAAACTTCATGTCTGTATCTCTGTCTCGAGACCAGACTGATAGGTACAAATTTATTTAAAAATCAAAGTTTGGTTTCTCAGGATCGTATCTGACACTTCTGAGTGACCAAGTGTTTAAAGACACATCTGGCTAAGGAAAACAAAAGGCAGCAGAGTTTGAGGGCTATTTTTAAGATTAAGAGGTCTGAAGTTCATTTTCTATCCCCATAAGAATTTTCCTAGAGCACTTGGTTCTTTGACACCCGGTCACTCAGATGATCATCTGAAATCCAGATGGGTGAGGCAATCCAGTCAGTGCAAAATTGCTGGGGTTTTTTTGTTGGCTTTTTTTTTTTGTTTGTTTTGGGTTTTTTTGTTTTTTTTGTTTTTTTTATTATTATTATTATTTAAGACTTCATCACAAACCTGTACTTGAGGGGCTTTTTTGTTTTTAGTCTTGAATCACCATACTCCACTCAGTCAGGTCAATGTGGCTATATTGTACCCCTCTTCCAACCCAATAAATAAATAAATAACTTTGGATGACAACTTCATCTGGGCTTGGTATCCAGAAGCTCTTCCACAATATTTGCGTTGCAATCAGGAAGCTGCACAAAGAGAGAGCTGCAAGAGATTTTGGCTATTTCCAGATTAGAAATTGAAAGGCATGACCAACAAATGAAATGTAGCAAGGACACCATCTACAAGACACACCACATGCAGTCTGGGGAGCTGGTGGCCCGAGAAAGTGACCTCCATGGCTTCTTCCTTTAGTACATGTGTAATTTAAGATCCTGCCTTGTAATCCTTCCATTTCCAACTGGGAAGCCACCCCTCCCTCCCACCTCCAACCGTTACCCAACAGTTTTCTTTCTTTGTGCAGCAGAGCAAGTCAGCGATCACAAAATGTGCAAAACATACAACAATTCACACAAGCCCTTGCAACATGAAGACAATTGCAGGCATTGTTTCAGCATGCAAGCACTGAACAATAAATAACTATATCTACAACAAGTAACATAACAGGAACAGGACAGTTTGCGTTACTTATAAATACAGGGAGGAAAGGGAACAAGGAGCATTTGGGGGACATCATTCATTCCCCACTGTTGCAAAAACATTTCACCACTGGGCTGTTCCTAATAAGCGGAAGGTCACTCACTGCACGCAGGACAATGCGACGCAGGATCTAAGAGATGCTGTAGGCACTGCCCACAAACAAGCGGAGTTCAGCAGCAATATCGCTGTATCTTCATTCACAGCGGCATCTTGCTGTTTCAGACCTGGCCTGCTTCCCTTGCAGCTGGCGCTGGCACTTCAAATCACCACAAAAAGAGGTGACAACCATTTCAAATTTCACATACAAACAGCGGAGTCCATGGAAATGGAGTGCTGTGTGCTGCACAGCTCACAGAAGTTCTGCCTCTTCTTTTTCTCCTTTGAAGGACTGGTTAATATTGGCATTAATCCACAATTACTAGCACAAGGACCATTTCATAGGTTCGTCCATTCATATTTAAACCATGTGCTGAAGCACTGAAGACAGTTTTTTTTTCCTCCCATTCCTTCATGTCTAGGTTAGATAATTTACAAGGTGCAGACGATTTTCTTCAAATGCAAGAGACGCTGAATGATTTTTCTTCATTAAAACCATTTCTCCATATCTGAGGTTCCAATTCTTTTCTCCAAATAAAGGAGTAAACTAAAAGGGGAAGAGGGAAGGAAAAAAAAAAAAAAAAAAAAGAGGAGAGAAACTTAAAGGAGTTTGCTGAGACAATGTCTCACAACATTTTTGTTAGACATTCAAGAAAATCTAAAAGGTACACACTCAGGATGCAATCCAGTTAATGAGCTTCCCCACGTCAGTCTTCCTGTGCAATAGCCAACAACTAATAAATAAGCCAGCCAAGAACACAATTATTTAGGGTCAGACTCTGCCTTTATTATTCTACTAGCCTTACTCTGCAAGCCATCCTCCTGATCCCAGAAAGACTGTTTAATTTTTTTGGCTATAAATTCAGCCATTTGAAACCTAAATCAGACTGGCACAATATGGTCCGACATGATGAGCTCTGCATCCTGCATATTTCAACATTTCTATGTTCCCCCAAAGTCTTAAAGCTTTTTGGATTTATTTTAAGTGAACATAACCTTGTGCAACTTCTCTTCAACAAAACCCTACACGAACACTTAGTGCAAAGCCTTTTTTCTATCCCCAGGCCAACGCAAACCTGGCTGAAGTAAAGCAGAAGGGGAGGCGAAGGCATCTCACCCCAATGCCTCCATTCACCATGAAGAATTCTGAATTGAATATATGTCCCTTTGTATATTGTGAAATATAATCCCCTTACTTAAAATATATGTGCTATTCATTACAGCAGAAGTCTGCATCATTTTTTTTTTTTTCCACACAGCAACACAAGATGCATTAATAATTCCATCCTGGAGTCCTTTAAAAAAAAAAAATTGATTATTCAATGAGAAATACAGCCTTTGGATGCTGAAATAGTGCTTTACTTTTTCACTATGAAGCTGTATTAAAATGCCAGCTTCCAAACCATCATCAGCTCATCACAGTAATTTCTGACAGCATTGCTAGAATTTTAGGAGACAAATCCTACATTATTACAATGCAAATGAGCTCCACTGAACTCACAGTTCATTTGAACATACCACATCTCAAGCTGTGATGTCTAAGAACAACAGGGAAAACTCACAGGAAACACCACAGCCTACGTAGCAGCCCAGAGCATCAAGACTCTTTGCAAATGTCGGCTTGAAACACAGTCTTCAATATGTTTAAAAAAAAAGTCTCTGCACTTAGTGTTATTAGTCTTTTCTGCAGTTTAACATGCTATTCTTCCTGCTGAAACACACTACCAACACTGAAGCCAAAATAACATTCCCTGTCATGGGATGAACCTTAAAAAAACCATAACCAATTCCAAAATGGGGAGGGGGGACGTGTGTAGGAGGGGGATGGAAACAAAACAAAACAAATCCCCAAGCTACTCAAAAGCCCCAAGTTTGAGAAATAGGACACAGCAGACTGAAGTCTTCCTAAAAGCTGTCAGACTGGGGCCACACAGTGCCATGAAAACAGAGGGTAATCAGAAGCAATTTCCTTTTCGTCCCTCCCACCCACTGACAAAGCAGCAGGAGTCAGTAGAAAAAACCTTACTTGCTGGATGAGCACACAGCATTGGAGAGATTTCAGTCTACAGTTGCGTTCAGCCAATTATCTTGTGTGTTCGTTAAGCCAAAATAACAGTTTTTAACAAGATACTGCACAGCAAAGGAAAGTTTTCTGCACCGTTATATTCTGAGGACTCTTTCAAAATAAAACACTCCTTCTCATGTACTGTAAATTTCAGAACAATTAAGTCAGTCTCAGAAGAAGTAGTCAATATTTTTCTTGGCACAGACCTGAGTCCAGGCATTCAATCTGCTGCTCTGATAACACTGAGAACTGCTGAAAGTCAGTAATACTAGAAACTAACTGAAGATGTCAAGACATTGTTCCCAGCTAGGGAGAAAGCCACCACACAGAAATCAGGGCTTCCATCTGTTGGCTATCGGGGGGTGCAATTACTTCCAGGATCTGGTGAAGTCTCAAGGGTTTGCCCCACTTTACCAAGAGTAAGCCTGCGAAAAACAAAACAAAGCAAGGAGAGGAGAGAGGGCAGGATCTCCAAGACAAACAACCACCTGACAAGAGTGGCTGACGGCACAACATAGCCCAATTTCACACTAGATTTCCACGCTGACCTGCCGCTTTCCATGGGCCCAACCTCATGCTTTACTCAAAGCTCCTAGTTGGCTGAAAGACAACTACAAGATGAATCCTCAGCGAACCACAGAGAAAGGAACATCATGACTACCTGATGTTTCTAGGTGTATACTTCTACCTACTCTCCTTCAAAGGCATTGGGGTCTGTGTCTACTGCAAGAGTCAGGCAAATGTCTCCAGCTGCAAAAGATACCAGAAAAAAAACCACAACAAACCTATGATCTGTCCCAAACTGAAGAACCTAGGGAAATCTTTATACACAAGCTGTTCTTTCTATTTTCTAGAGACAGTCTGGACTCCTAAGTAACTTAGATGGAAAGGCAGAGCTCATTTAGTTGCTGCAACTGTATTTATTCACCTTGTTCCTTCTAACCTGCCTGCCTTCGTCGTTACACTATACACTGTTCAAATCCAAAAAGAAACTACCACTCACAGGGTATGGATTATTTAGGATTAAGCATGCCACTATATTAGTTTGGTTGGCCGGTGATAACCATGATTCTGTACTAAAGTCTCAAGTGAGTGGCGGAAAACAGCAGTGCAACACAACACTAATAGGAGTCTGCCAGATTTGTTGCAAAATACACAGATTAATAGTTCTGGAAAATGTGATTTATTTCTAAGTGATGTAACTCTAGAAACGATAAAAATAAGGAAAAATCAGTAATAGTTGAAGTAACAGCTAGTAGTTAGCATGAAAAATCATATCTGAAGAATACTATGTGTAGTTACCCAAATTTTTTCAGTTGTTTTTTTCATGAACCTTTTCTCTACTCCTCCTAAAAATCAGAAATTCACCAAACAAGTGAGGCCAAATTCAGACTTGCTTATGAGAAGATACAATGCTGAATTTGCACCTGGTAAGAGCTTGGCCCATTATGTGTAATTAAATTGTTTTGGAACAGTGTGTGCTATAGACTGGTAATTACTTCAGCCAGCAGTATTAATTATACGTCCTCCCGACACTGTATCTAGTCCAACATATATGACCATAACAATTTTGAAAAATACGTATTTAAAACTATATCAATGGAGCAAATGCAACCTCAGTCCATGCAGGTGCAACCATGCTGTCTAGGTGAGATGGAAAATTAGGCCTGAAGTGCCTGTAAAACACCTTTCATGAGACAGCAAGTTTCCCCAAAGGCTGTCTGCATGGAGAAGGCATGTTGTCTACCTGGAAATACAACTGAATTCACTATCAGGCTTCAGACCAGAATTTTCAGTATCTTTTTTGGGCACAGTTACAGATATACAGAGCAATCTGGCCTCTGTCATCAGGAAAATGGCACTGAACCCTTGTTTAGCATCTAAGCACAAAGCAGGATTCAATTTCCAAATTGTCTGCTCTTCCACATAAATAAAGGACTTAGCAAAAATGACATTTTCAACATCTAAATCATGCCAAAAAGGCCTCCTAAAGAGAAGTGTCTGCAAGGTCTGTGGCAAACTACTTCCAGCATCTGGCTTTGTCACAAGTGTGGTGTCTGGCTTACAAGAGCCCATGGAATACATGCGTTCCAGTTCCTCCAGCTGCAAAATTGGATTCGGTGTACTCACCCTCCTCAGAACTGCTGCTGAAAAGCTTTGTGAAAAGCATTATTACAGTGGAATTCAAAGGTGCCATTTCTTACCTGATAATTTGAAATTGCAACATACACACAATTATGAGGGGAGGTGCTTCCATGTGCTGACAAATGCCGTGGGAATTAACGAATAGGGCACAGTTGTTATGCTGTTCCATACATCTAATGTGGGATCGTAGCAGTCCAACGTTTTGCACCTCTGAATGCCAAAGTAGCCCCCAACCACATACAATTTGTTTCCAGATGCCACTGCATGGCAGCTCATTCGCTTCGCCGTCACATCTCCCACCTTAGTCCACTGGTATGTCTCACTGTTGAATTTATAAGCAGAGCACGCAGAGAATTCGGTATCTCCGCCCATAATAAAAATCTGGTTGCCCAGAACAGCTGCAGCTGTGTAGCGCCAGGGTTGGGGGCAGGTGGCTGGTACCGTCCATCTGTTTTCACACTGATCATAGCACTGAACTTTGGGCAGCTTGTCATGGCTAACGCTGGTACCTCCAAAAGCAAACAGCTTAAGCTTTGCGCTGACCACAGCTGCATTGCTTACTCCCTCTCGCAGCGGGGCAACCATGGTCCACTTGTTGGTCACGGGGTCATATTGTTCTACTTGCTTTAAAGATACTGAAGGGGAAGCTGGAAGGCAACCAGTTGCAGCAGTGTGTCCTCCTACTACATACAAACAGTGCTTAAGCTCGGCAGAGCCATGCCCAAACCTAGCTACCAGCATGGGAGCAGCCTTCGACCACTCCTCGTGAAGGGTGTCATACACCCACACATCTTTGGAGACTCCGTTTTCTGACCCTCGTCCTCCAGTGATATACACTTTGCAGCCTATGGCACAAGCGCTGAACTCTTTCCGTGGACTTGGTATGTCAGCCTTCGGAATGATCTCCTTTGCCTTTTGGTCCACCAGGTACAGCTTGTCACACATAAAGGTTTGGCCACCCAGAAGAAAAAGTGAATGGCCAGTTTTACGGGGTCTGGCACACAAACTAGTGACCACTCCATCGTTCTGCAAGATCTTTAACTTGCATCTTATCGATTCTTCTACAATCTCTTTGCTTTTCCTTTGCTTGGTGATAAGTTCTTCCATGGCCACATTCTCCATAAGGTATATGGCTGGCAAGAGGGCCAGTCTCACTGTCTGCAATAGCTCTGGCAGGTAACAGTGACGCTTACTCAGGTCATAGTTGACCCAGTTGATAGCTGATTCATATACCAGCCTTTCATCCTCAGTTTCTAATTCTTCACTAGAAAGGAGCTGCACCACCATGTCTTTTGGCAGCTGGAGGAAATCTTCACTTTTACTGATACTCTGGAAGTTGCTGAGGCACATCCTCCAAGAGAGTTCGTACAGCTTGGTGCACTGGTGAGCATCCGACAGCAGCAGCATGCCTAGACAGTTGGTGGGATGAAGGTTTTTCTCCAGAAATTCTGCACAAGCATCCCGAATGTCCTGAAACTCCAGCATGTCACCAGCCTCCAGCAGCGACTCTGCATTCTCCTCATTGATGATAACCCTGGAGGAATATGCATAGTCCAGAAGAAGCTCCAAGACTTCTGGGTGAATCGAATTATGAAAGTTCACCTCACTGTCCTGGCTCTCCTTCAGTCCTCCACTGAACATTGCTTCAAAATAGCGGCTACAAGCAGCTAGAACAGCTCTATGGCACGGGAAAGACCTGTTCCCAGCGTGGAGAAGTACATCTGTAAAGAGACGCTGCTGACGCAGAAGGTTCAGGTGAGTAAGGACACTATCAGCATAGGATGACTTGTGGAACAAGTATATGTTTATGGAGCCAGTACTGGCCCTAGACTTGCGATTTTCATGCATGCTGACTGACATTTTCTTTCACACCTATAAACAAAGGAAAAAAAAAATTAAGATTAATGAGACAGTTAAATTCATTATTATTTTTACATAGCCAAAA
>WHYT01016718.1:888785-952239 GCA_009806455.1 Tetrax tetrax
ATTTATAGATTAGTGGACAGAGAATTGCATCTACCTTTGGCATGTGTTTATTTTTTTGTAAGACGAGTTTCATAAATGACATACACTAAATTTGTTGCCCAAGAGCAGGTTTATCTTGGGAAACCTGATCTCCGACTTTCATAGCAATACAGTAAGTCAGTTAAGTCAGAGGAGAAAGAAAAGGAACCAGGACTGATTTTCTCACCCTTCCCCAACCTAGACCAGCTGATTCATTACATATGTACACATGCACATGCTTGAAACATTCTCTTGTACTGAATCATAGCAGGAAGAGCTACCAGACAGAATACCTAAGGAATGTCAAAAGCTGCACAGGGAACAAAAACCTACTAATCCCATTAGGAAGCTTTCCTTTGGTATAATGATTCTATATGCAACAGCAGAGAATAAAAAAAAAAAAAAGAGAACTTTAAAATAAAGACCCAGCAACAATCATAAATTTATACTTGCGAAACCTTTAAAAAAATATTATGAGTGAATTTGAGAGATTAGATCTTGAACTCTGCCAGCGGCTGCCTGTTATAGTGATACAGCATATACACAGGCAGAGTCAGCAGAAAAAGGTGTTTTGACTATCAACTGAAGTCACTAAGGCATCACCTCTGAAGCTACCTCGAGAGTCAGGGACAGAGGACAAGCCATTGGTTCATTTTGAGGTTTGAAGAAGGCGTAAAACATAAGACATAGCCTATCCTACCCTATTCCTAACAAACACAATGCTGTTTGGTCCCTACTTGGAGATGAATGTTACTGTTATCTGCCATGATATGCAGGTCTATGTATGATCACAGCAGCAAGTTTCCAGATTTAATTAAGAGTCAAGCCAAAACAGCATGGAATATAGGGAACGGGAGGAATACTGGCAGCCATATAAAGCTAATGGCCAAAAAGCCTCAGTGCCAGTAACAAGAGATGAAGCACAGACAGCCCAGTGCAAGCTGTGGCTGTGACCACTACTGTAATAATCTCACTTCTCTCTCTCCAGACTGCAGAGGAAGCTTAGAGAAAGAAGAGAGCCAAACTTCCCTAATTACTACAATATTTGCATGCCTGGAGTCCCTTTTACTGCACCTTCAAACAAGGAACAGGGCAAAAGACTACCTGGGAAGTGCCCCATTCTCAAAGTCAGAGCATGAGCTCAGGCCACTTGTGTAGGTTTTTTAATGTGGATATACTTCCCTCTCTCACAAACTCAAGCATTTTCATATTACTAAGCATGTTTAAGCAGTACAGAACTGTACAACTCTATTCCCACATCTCATGCTTCAAGATGACACATGAGCTTATGAGCCTCAAAAAAAAAAAAAAAAAAAAGCATTTTAAAATACAAGTATTCCTCTAGATTCACATGACCAGAATCTTCAACAAAATAAAAATCCCGATTTTTTTTTAATTTTAAAAATCCAGATTCCGTTGCAGAATAACTGATTTGTGTATATGGAATATACAACACCTGCAGATTTACTGCAGCACAGCCAGTACCATCCTCCTCACTAGCTGTGCTAACGTACAGAATAATTCATTCGTTACATCAAACAGCAAGTTTGTGATACACCTTTCCCTTCAGTCACAGCAAAAAAGCCCCTTAAACCAACATCAATTAAGGAACAAAGAGACACCTTACTGCCCAGAGCCCATTTCCTTTAATCTGGAACATGACTTCCTGATGAAACTTGGCTGAGATTGAAAAGAACATGCAACACAGCTCAGTATACAATGCTCAATTCAAAATCCTCCAAAAGAGAGGAATCCTTCCCATCAGAGCCACAAGGCAGAGCATCTGTCTCACTCTACCACACGAAAGTTTGGGAAGTTATTTCACCAGTGCTCCCTAGACCAACCTAATAAATACACTAAGCACAGAACAACTTAAGGAGGCTGGTACGTCTTCACAACACAAATCCTTTTACACAGAAAATTAAGTTACCTTTAACACAATTGTATTGTCTGGCAAATAAAGACTCAGATAGCATTCAAGGATCCCGAGCACTAATTTCAGACTAAAATTACCCACTTAATCTATAGCCAAAAAGATTATATTGACCATACACAGGTTGAAACCTACTGGAACTGAAGGATTACAGAAAGAGTCATGGCTTGAAATACTAGTACATAAACAGTTTGGAGACACATATAGGGAAGGTTAGCCCTTTAGTGGTAAATCACCCCCTGCAAAATGTTAAGGCTCTTCCAGGCACGTCACCTTTTAAATGCTATTATGATGCAGTGCAAAGTATTCACTGGATCTCTACAGATTGGCTTTCCTTGCAGTGAGGACCTACTCCTGCAAGGTGTCCTTGTTGGGGAGCAGGACAGGAGCTAAACACCCACGGATCACAGACAATAGAGCCACCAGGATATGAAGATGCTCATTGCCCACCCCCTGCTCTCCATCTCAATTAAGTGCATGTGTAGACATCGCAGTCTAGGCATGTAATCACTACAGAAACAGTTCCTCTCCTTTCCCCCCCACATATAGAGGGAATTCAGAGTCCAGAAACAGGGCAGGTGAAGTTCACATCAGAGGCTGCAAACACGGGCATTCAGACCTTTCAGCTGGCTCTGTACTCCTGTGAGCACCACTTGCTCCGCATCATTCAGAATGAGCCCATAACCACAACAAAACAGAGGCAAACATAAAAACCACCCGGCAAATATACGTACGTTGGAGGCTAGCAAGCTACAGACCATATGTAGAGGGGAGGAATAGACCACTGCACGTTACCCAAGCCCACCCACAAACACTGCTGTAAAAAAAAAAAATAAAATAAAAAAAATAAAAAATTAATAAATAAAAAAAAATAGAACTTATAAGAGCCACTCTCAAACAGTTACTGAATAAGGCACTCAGCATTTCACCCTAATAAAATAGAAGACTTGGTCTTTCAGTGAACAGTGTTATTTCTTATGAAGCACTTGCAGATTTCACATATGCTAGTCTTTAACTGTTCCAGTAACATTGCCTTTATCACCACAATGTCATCTATTGAGAAGAATTCAAAGTATGCCAATTCACATTTAAGATAAGCTAACATATTTCCCCAAACAGAACAAAGATACATATCTATACATATCTCTTTCCTCTGCTGTGGTTGCTGAGATGAGTTCACACATGGACTAGTTGAACAAACACCCTTATAAGCAATTATCACCATTTACTAACAGCTAGCGTTCAGTAAACACGTCCTTTTGCAGTTTCTGACAATTAGCTCAGTCCATAATCTTACAAGAATATTATAATGTATAAGTGACATCTCCAATTTCTCTATTTGGTGCTGGAAATTATGCAAGCCTCAAATACTTCAGCAGAGGTAATTTACAGTCAGTGCGCAAATGTTCATCTTGAATAATATGAGTCAACTCCCTTCAGGCATTTTTTCCTTAGAAATAAAAATATTTGTATGTAAAAGACAAGAAGTGGTCAGTAAATTACAGATATAGATTTTTATCTAGGAACAGAGGTTGAACCAAGACTTTGATTTATAATTACACTTCAACAGGCTACTTGTCACAGCAGCCCAGCAGTAAACACTACTTTAAGACTACACAACAGACTCCCTGCCCTACTTCTTAGCAGCTCTGCAGCGTGCAGATCTCAGCCTCAATCAAATTAAAAAAATAAGTATTTTCAAATTAGTGACACATCCCTGATGTAGACTCATTTTAATACGACTCTGTAATTACATGGTGGTGCTGGTGGTTGCGTTTTTGTTTAGAATCAGTGGAACAGCCGAAGGAGAGGAAATCTGCTAAACATCCCATCGATTTACCTAACACCGCTTTCAAGTGCTAAATCTGCAGCGGTACCATCACTTCTGCAGAGCCAGATCTTGACCTTGCCTGAAGTCCTCTAGCACAAGCTCAGTGGCTTCCCGGGACCCGCACCGCGATGGAAAGCGGAACGCGTTACTGCTCACCCCACGCAGACAAAGAAACCCAACTCTAAATTGCCCCCCAGGTTCACTCCACCGTAACGCCTGAACAATTCCGTCTCTTCAAAAGAGACTTGCCAGGTTTCTTCCCAACCTGATAAAGAAACAGCAGGAGAAGTTAAAACGCATCCGGCTTCCTTCACGGAGCGATAACCACGTGCAGAAGTTTCTGCACCAGCGCCGGGAGAGCGGCGTGCCGGGGGCCCGCTCGCCCCCCTCCCCTGCCCGAGGGCTGCGGGATGCCCCGGCCCTCCCGGCGCCCCCAGAAGGCAGCCGAAGCCCATCGGGGAGGCCAGCGCACCCTTCCCAACGGGAGCTGGCACGTCCCGAGGACAGCCGCGTCCCGGAGACCCCTAACACCTACCGCCGACGGCTGCCCGCGGAAGGGGCGACGGTCGCTGCCGCTCCGGGCCGAGCGTCAGGGAGCCGGGCTCCGGCTGCAGCCCGAGCAGCGCCCGTCCCCAGGACGCGGCAGCTCCGCCGCCCGCACGGCAAAGCGGGGCCGCCCCCCGGCCGCTGCCCACCCGTCTCCCCAACCGCGGCCGCCGCTGCAACAGGTCGGCGGACACCGACTTACAGCAGCGGCTCCCGTGCGAGCGCGGACGTCCCTCTGCCTCCGCGGGCCGCGCAGCGCCGCGCATGGGAGGGGAGCGCGGCTGCCGGCTGGGTTGGGCTCGCTTCGGCCAGGCCGGCTGGGCTGCCGGGATCCGCGCAGCGCCGGGCGGAGGTGGTGCCGCTGGCGGGAGGCGGGCCGCGGGAGGAGGGAGGGACGGGAAAACGGGAAAGCCTGCCGCCGCTGGCACCACCGGCCGCGGCTCTGGCCCGGCGGCGGCGCGGAGAAGGGGTATATGGGCTGGGGGCGGGGGGAGCGGTCATGCAAAGCGGGTGAGTGACAGGTGGGGGAGAGGCGGGGGGAGGGCGCGGGCAGCGCTCTCACGTGGGTCGCGGTCCCGGCTGGCGAGGTGCGGAGGTGCCCCCGCCCCGCCCCGCCCCGCCCCGCCGGGGGTTGCAGGGCGGCCTCCCGTGCCGGCGTTGCGGACACCGAAAGCATTTCGGGCTGCGGGGGTCTCGCACGGCGTTGCCCCGCCGGCCGTGGCTGAGCCTGGGCGGGAGCGGGTGCTGTGCGGAGCGCCCCGGGGGGCGGCCGGGCAACGCCGCGGGGGCTGGGGGCTCCGCGCAGCCCGGGCGCGCTCCAGAGGCCCGCGCAGAGCAGCGCTTCGTGGCTGCGCGCAGCACAGAGCTGAGCCTGGCTTTAATTATTTCCCAATTAACAAAGAATGAGAAAAACGCACTTGTGCAAAAGGTCGATTTCAAAAATAAACATCTTCCAGACCTAACAGCAGTGTTTACATAATGGTATTGTGCAGCTTTGTACGAGAAAAATACAGGATACCATACTAAACACTGTGCGTCTTGCTAATTTACTATTTGCTAATTCCATTTAAAGCAGTGGTATTAGTCTATACTAAGGCTTCAAGGTAGATAAGAACAATTATTATACTCCCACCAGCAGGACAGTCCTAGTTGCGTATAATAGGTTAGAGAATTCATTTAAAAAATTCATTCATTCCTCATAATGAAACGTCACCCAAATTTCTCCTGTTAAAAAAAAAAAAAAAGCCCTGCCAGCAATTCACTAACATGCAGAAGGTTACTTGTTTTCCTGTTGCTGAACTCCAGAGACTGCAGGTAAGTGCACATTTAGTGTATGGCAGGACACATCCGAAATTCCAGAGAGCCTGAGGGCATATGCAAGCCTGGAGAGCATGGCTGAAAAGGGAGCAGATGAAAGAGTAATTTGTTTCATAGATTATTTCTTTTTACAATATTGTGTGATTATGACATGAGGTATTGCAGATTGCAAGGTCTAAAAATGCTGCACATCTGTATGTAATAAAGTATATTTCAAAGCTGTTTAGGTGTGAGAAGCTGTTGAAAATTGTAAACAACTTTACAGAAGGGATATTCATGGACACCAGTGCACACTTGAGTCATGTATCTCTAGAGGATTTTGGACTAGCCTGTGAATGTTCCACCTTTGTTGCACATTGGATTGTCCATGTTTTCCATTGTTTCCAATGTTTTTTCATTAATCATAACATTTCCCATAATATGCCTTGATTCTGTTTTCTCCCATTTTCCCCCAGTAAAACCTGAAGAGAGTTCACCCAAGTCCTGCCCCTTAGGGCTAATTCCATTATGGTGAATCTTCCATAGTCTGGTGTCAGAAAGTCAGATTATATCATCCTGTGCAACTGAAAACAGTGGTACGCGTTACTTCGTACAGTGTCAGGACAAACTTCAAACAGGCAGAATTATCACCATGAGTAAAAAACAGAAATGGTAGAACAATATTACCTAATCCGTAAAACTGATTTTGTGCATGGCTATGAGAAATGGTCAGTGAAAAACAGGGTCTGTAGAGAGGACAACATGCAGGGCTTACACAGCTGCGCACAGCATGCAGATTTGGGCAATACTCCGCACGAACAGAATGAGGCAATAATCCTGTAAGAGAGTGACCAGATGAAGTACTGATCTTCCTTGTCCTCCACAAAACGAGGAACCTGTTGAAGTTAATCAGGGCAGAATGATTGGATGAAGCTATACATCTGTTGGGGAAACAACTAGACGGCCAGACAGCCCCTTCTGTATGCCTGTAACTGAGCGCACGTGCACTGTGTGAAGCAGTGCTACTGGAGGGAGCAGAGAGAAAAGGAGAGGAAAAAGTAAGCCCATGGTCCTCTGCCTGTAGTTCCACTCCTGGAACGCTTACAAAGCACAAGAGCAGTTCTCTTGATTGTGCTCCCAGGAGCTCCTATTTCTGCTCAGGTGACAAAACAGCATCCAAAGTGCCCCTGTTCCATTCTGCACAGGAGTTAAAACTGGGTAGCTCCAGCTGAATACAGCTTGTAATGCCTTTAGAATAAGAATGCTTGTGTGGCTAGCATGGGAAAAAACACTCAAGAAATTAACCTGGTCCAAAGCAAATCTTGGGCCAGTTTTATGTTGGTCTAAGAACCAAGTCACATTTAAACACAGTTCCGGTTAAGCCAGTTTTGTAGATGGGCCAATCTGTATTTTGACACAGCTGAAAACAAAGCCGGCCTAGCCTAGCCCAGGACATAGTTTAACATGCCCACTGAACTAGTTTAAACATGTTTCTCCCAGTATTCGTATGCCAGGATAGATAGGATCTTTGAAGCGTTACTAAATATCATGATTTTATCACAAATCACAAGATAATTGGCCCTTTTCTCAAAGCCCCAGCTTCTAGAGTCATGTGAAATTGATAATCCTTTAGGGTTGCTTTTATTGGTTTTTTAAATAAGAATTCTGAAAGAATGACTATGTAGAGTGAAAGTGTGTCCTTCAAAAACAGAAAGTATATAAATCCTAAAATATTTTCAGTTTTCATCTCTGGAATGACTTTGAAAAAATTGGGGTAGCAAAAACTTCTTTGTTGAACTCAAACACAGCTTGCTATGGAGAGAAGCATTGCTGTTTTAACTAAATGAGTTTCACCTTGCACTTTATTTAAATTGGTTTGGCTTCTGTGTTGAGACAAGTTCTTGGATCCTTGAACGTATAGCAAACTTTACAGTATGGCTTTATTGACACTTAAAATGTTTTGCAGGGATACCTATGCAGCTAAAACATCTTCCAGACTACCCTAGCAACAACAGCAAGATTTCCAACACTGGCAGAGCTGTACCAGCAAAATAATCCATTTAGCAGTGCAGGCTATTTCATTCAGGAGATGGAAATAGGTTTTTTGTTTTGTCTTGTTAGTATCAGCTGCATCTACACTAGCAGGGTTTGCCAGTACAGCTATCTTGGCAACCCTTTTAAATGCAAACAAGCAGTATGTGCCCGCAGCACAGGCTGAGATCTCATTTTTAATGCTATTAAACAGCTGTGTCTTGGGCTTTTGCCTTGTTAGACTCTTTTTAACCACATTATTTTGTTCAGCTGCTAAATAAACAGCATGGGGTTAAATGTATTAGTGTAATTTATCTTCATTCTTTCCTAATTTACACTTTGAATTAATTAATTAGAATGATCTAATTAACGTTGTACAATAGCAGTACCAGTGCCAGAGCTCTCCCAGGGGGATGGGGCCAGGAACACCCCTCAGTGACCCACACCTGCTTTTCTTATCATTTGCCTTTGATGGGCTTCTTCAGCCTAGCCTGCAAACAGCGGTTTTGGCTGATACAGCCCAATGTGGTACAATGCTTGTTTAGTGCCAGAGACATGTTTAAAGTGTTTTGTGGGAGGTCAACATTCAACAATTCTTAGCAATGGCCAGCTTGCCCACTGGGTCTAGGAGGAGAAACCCTCTTTGCCCTGTTCCCCTTTTCTCACCTCTATGTATGTTTATTTTTTGAAAGGATTTCATTTAGTCAGGCAGGCTCTTAGATTCCTGGATGGCATGGCAGCTCAGACTGAAAAGAAAATACTCACTTCTGTCTAAAAACTGGCAGCACTACAGGGCAAATGTTGATGTATGTGACATGTAACTGCTCCTCTCCAAAACACCTGTATTGTATCACTGTGACAAAGGGTTGTGAAGTGTGAGTCCCTTGTCACTGGTAAAGTGTATGAACACTAGCCCATTTGAAGTCAGCAAGTTATGCCGTCATCCTATGTGTAAGAGACAGGAGAACTCAGGCCTTGGTTTCTATTTAAGGCTGAATATGTTTTGTACAGAAGATTTTTCAGAAGGGTCAATTTGGCTGAAAATAACATAATAGATATAGATAATGTCTAGAGTGAAAGATTTTCACCTGACGTTTCTTGATCCTTAGGGGATACCCTTAGAAAAGCCTGACCAGTGCATGTAGTCCAGAATTCACAGTTCTGCATTATTCCCGCAGTATGTGCTTATACGAAAAAGTAATATTGAGAAAAATATATGTCTCAGACTATAAGGAGAAGCTATCAGTTTCTTTTTTGTACATCATTGTTCTGCCCATCTTATAATTTTCCAATTTGTCTTGCTCTCTAATTGCTCCCCGAAAAGTCTTTGCTGCCTGACTTTATTCTTTGCCTATTCTATATTGCCTCTTAGCAAGAAAAGTCATTCCTCGGCAACGAAGACAACAGAGATAATGACCCAGTTTTGACCATGCTTCATTAGCAAGGGGTCCCAATTATTATTGGTATGCAAGCCATTTCCCACAAATATGTGGGCCAGCACAGGACTGAGAGTACCGCTGCAAAGAATAGTTCGTGCCGCTTTTGCCATCACTCATTATGACATTCAGAAAAAGTCTTAGCATCTCATTCATATGTTCATTGTCAGGAGATTTCAATTTCCTATGTGTATCTTTGCTGGCTATTCCCATCTCTGAACCATGAAACCACACAGAGAGTTTCTTGCCTCTCCAGGAGCTATCGCCAGCCAGTGCAGACTCCAGGCCTTGTGAGGACTTGCCTTTGCTTCTCTCTCGCTAAGTAGCAGTGGCCCCCAGTGGTGACAGCTGAGCTGGCTTCTTATTTCCAGTTTTCCCACTCCGTAGTGAAAAGTCTCCATGCTGTAACAAAAACTTGGCATAAGGACTTGTGAATTCCCACATCTCCCAGTTCTGCAGGGACCCTGGGCCAGTTCCTCCTCACCCCTTACAGACCTGAGCTTGGAATGCTGATAAGCCTCTGAGAATAGGGCTTGTACCTTATATTATTCATTAAAACATTTAGTCTTTAAGAAGGGAGGTGGTAATTGAAACAGAGAACAATGTGTCATCTAGGGAGACTCCTAAATGATGGAGATTTTTTGCTTCTCTTCATCTATTATGTTAGTATTGAAAGCAGGAAGACAAAAATGTATTAATGCAAACGAATAGCTTTGGCTTTGTAAAGCCAGGAATACACATCTAAGTAGCTATTCTTACATTCTGGGTAGCACTACACATTTAAATACAAGGTATGTAAGGACTTTCAGTACTTCAGGACTGTTTAAGAACTTCTATTCAATGTATTTAAGGACAAAGATTTTTGACAGGAGATGGGAATACACAAACTTTGGTGGTGCAACTTTGAGTTACTCAAGTCTGAAAACAAACATCTATGTCTCAAAAAGAATTTACATTTTAGCTTGAGGACTGTTCCCCCTCAGTTAGATGCTATTTTGCCCTCAAGTCAGAAGGGAACTAGCTCTTCAGATCTTCAGGCCTGCTGAAAAGTCAAGCTGTACCAGACATGCCAGAAGAAAGCAAGCAATGCATAGCATCTGAAATGCCCCGACTGTGACACAACTTAGCAGAGAGGTTCGAATTTCTTCAGGTAGATAAAAGCAAACATGAAAGAAAAACTTTTTTTTCTCCTTCTGTTTTTCAGTGCCAGGGGACTTTGAGCTAATCTGTCCTTATATATATATAGGTAGATCAGGACCTCGGGTGTAAGTCCAGGTTGCTCACCTGCTGAAAGTCTGTTTCAATGCTACTGTACAAAATTAAAGTGAGAGCAGCAGACGTCTTGTAGTCATGCTTTCCATATACATACCTCTTACAGAACTAGTTTCCAAACTACAGGCCGTGAGGTCATGGGAAGTGGTCCACAGAACCAAAGTAAACTGTAAAGTTTATATTGTTTCCAATTCAAAAAGTTTTATGATAAGAATGCATGAGAAATTTGGAATCTTAACATGGTTTGTTGGCGACCACTGCTTTAAAGAGACAGACAGTACAGAATTTTCTGATTTTTATGTGTTTAGGACGGATCCAGACAAGTATTTTAGAGCAAGCTTGTTTGTGTAAGTATGGCTTTATTAATTTTCCTGCTCGACAGTTCACCACAAACATCTGGAACAGCATTATTAGTAGTTTTGAGGCCACATTAATTCTGGATGTTCTTAAATAGCATTTTTACAGATACTTAAGAACACTCAAGAGAGGAACACTTTTGAAGGCTGTTGGCAGAACATGAGAAGGATAAAACAGACTCTCGGTTACCTAGTCTTATTCTGTGAAGCTTGATGATTGTGAGGACTAAGTAATCTGATTCCAGACATTTTAACAGAATGAAATGTGTCCTATGGAGTTGGTATTTCTGTGGTTTAGATCTAACTTTTGAACATGTTGCCTACAGCAGGGGTTGTTTCCCAGGCATTCTTATAAGCACAAGTAGCCTCAGTATCCTCATCAGCCAATGTCTGTTTAATAAGAAAGACTTAAAAGGACACATTTGCTTGTTTTAAAAGACTTGTTTGTGTACTGTCTCGAAGCCTTTATTTGAGACTTTATTGTTCTTGTGTACAAAGGAAGCCAATGAATTGGATCCTGCCACAGAGCCTGTGTGTTATACAAAGGTTTAAATCCTTCATGGTGTTGGTTTGAATTTTTAAATCTTTTTTTATAAACAAGGCTTTGTAGAAGATGAATTCACTGTTGGTGCAGTGCTAGTGTGTTTATGTCTCCAGCAAAACCTTTTTTAAAAAGAAAAAACAGTTTATGAGTGAAGAAATGCCACAGGTAATAACAGGTAAAACCTTGCAAGTTTCAAATTCAACAGTGAGAGGAAACCTGATTTCTTAGGTTAACTGTATTCCAAAAACGCCTGACACTTCTCTGCTCTAAATGTTAATTTGGACGATTTAGTTAAGTCCAAGTTAAGTCGAAGGGCTTAAACTTGGAAGAACGTGTAGTGTGAGCGAAGCTTCAAAACTTTCTTAGTACAGTCAATGCGGTATTTGTTCTGGTTATTGATTTGCATCTTCAAAGCTCTGCTTTATTTTACGCTAATGGAGTTTAATTAGAGATCTGATTGCTGCTGAAAGTAGTAAAAACGAAACTGTTGATGCTTTAATTGAGTTAAACGTTTTCTGACAATTTTCCCAGACCTCCAGGACATGTCTGAACATGTTTTTACTTTCCTACCTGAAGAAGGAGACACTTGGCATGTCAACAGATGTGTATTTTGGCTTAAAGAAAAGACAGTAGTTTGGAAATACAAAAGACAGCTTCTGTCTTTTGTAAGAAGTCGCGTGTTAAGATGTAAAAGAGGTAATACATTAAGTTAGAAAGAATTTGAAGTGCATAGTTGGAAGATAGCTAACTGATCGCTTGGGCTTTCTTAAAGAAATGTATTTAAGGTTTTAGTTAACAGGCAATTTCCTTTTCAGAATCCACTTTCATCTGCATGTAAACTTACAATTTTGCTCAAATAGAATAACAAAGCCTCCTGAGTCACCATATCCAAATAATTGATTGGAAGAATCATCGGCTTTTCCTTAAAGGAGTAATGCAAATTCAGCCGTGGAAGCAATCTTACCCTATGCTGCCTAAAAGATTAATAGATTCCCACTAGTAACATTCTGTAAACAGCTTTTAATTTCATTGCTTATTGCAATAACCTGCACATATCACAAGTATTCTGGATAGAAGCTTTGTCATATCACAATAAACAGATGGGGGCAGGAACTGGCAGCCTTAAGACAGTGGTCTTCACATAGCAGTTGTTAAGCACATATAAATTGAGTAAGTAAGTAAGAGTTCATCAAAATATCTAAGCAGATTTTGCTAAGTGCTTAGTGGCTTGTATGAAATGCTAGTACACTTATGAGGCATGCACACACACCCATGCACACAAGCGCCCTGCCTATGGTATGCGTAAGCCCAGCCAGAACTTGTGTTTATACATGTGTACTTTCATTTTCCCAGCTGGAAACATAAAAATGAAGTGTATGGGTGACCAATTATATGAAAATTCATCAGATTTGGAAATCTGGCTTCAGAAATTTCTCAAGCAAATGTTACTTTTTTAATTGCCCATACGAAGACTGGAAATATGTAAAAACCTCAATAAGTGTTAATACAACTGCCAGGTTTTCATGCAAATGAAAGCTGTGTGCATATGCAAACAGAATCCTAAGGTTTGCCAAAAGGATTACCTGTGCACTTATGACTAAGATACTTTGGAAAGACTGTCTGTTTCTTTTCTGCTCAAGTACATTTCAAGAAGCTTTCCTTCTGCTGGGAGGTCTTTGAGATGCCGGTATGGTAACCGAGAAGGAACCTTCAAGGTACAAAATGTTTGACAGAAGTCATACATTATTTCATCAGATGCCATTGATTTTCCCAGATCACAAGAATAAAGAAAGATTAAAAAAAACCCAAAACCCTCATAGAATTCTCCTTTACAACTGACACAGCAGATTCCTTACAGATTTTATAAAATCAATAAGTAAATTGTTTTATGTTCCTTCTTTGGGCAGGTCAAGTGAAGATGTGTTTCAGCAAGAGAGTTGTGTTGTCTGAGAGTAGAACAGTTTTAAACTTTCTAGAGTTCCTGCTTCTTATTTCCCACCAAGTAAACACTAATATGTGAATGTCTAAAATGTGCATTAAGTAATGTGATGTGGTTTAGCTTTTTCATGCTAATGCATCTCAGTAAACAAGACTATAGAAATGAAAATACATTTAAAACACAGGGCTCCCAGCCCATCCAAATACAAAGCATAACATTTTGTCCATGATCTTCAGAGTAAATTTAAACAAGGACCAATCCTTAGACTCTTTAATTTGTCAACTTTTTCCTTTCAGTATATCCTAAATATTCTGTATATTTCAGCTTACTCCAGTGTACTCCTGTATGAGAAATAAGGTCAAGAAAATCCAGTCCACTGTTTTAAGGGACCAAAAGAAAAAGATGTTTTAATAATTAATTACTACAAAAAGGTTTGTACAAAGAGGAAGTCTCCTCAAACCTTCATTCTTCTTCTAGTGTTATAGTTACAGCACATCTACTACTGTGGAATTACCATCACATCCAATCATTTCCTTGCTAGGTGTAATGCTTCAGACATCTCTTCTTAAACCGTGACAGTCAAAGTCTGGCCTTTATGACTGAGTTCAGCAGCTGTCTCTCCTCACTCTTCCTCGCAGTGAGGTGGCAGATGCCTGCCCCAAATCAGCACCTCTGCAGGTGGGGCAGGATACAAATGCCCTCTCTGTCCATGACTGGAAGATAAGCACGTGGCACTAGGCAAGGCAAGAAACTGCCCAAAGCTCTTGAAAAATTATGTTAAACTCTCTGTTTAGGGAATCACTTATCTTGAACAAACATCGGACATCTGGAAAGGGATCGGGTGAATCCTGGCTTTGGTGACGACAGTAGACAGATGATTGGAAACGTGGTTTTGTCTCACCAATTATTACAGAGTTAGGCAATTACATTTAGTGAAACAGACATCCATTTACATTACCTAGGCTCACGAATGTAAAACTAACTCCACCCTTCCATCTTTGAATACATCCTTCCTCCCTCTTTTATTATTACTTATGGTACAATTACTTATTCTGTATAGATAAACACATTCTTAAGGAACTCATGACAACGGTACTTTTTTTGTTTCTTGTTTTCTGCATATATTTATTTCTCTTTGCAGACTGCTGTCTTGCTCCATCTTGGCATAGTGCATTCAGGCTGTGTCCTCACAGTTAACAACATACATTTCTCTCAGCTGCCCTCTTAGCTTAGCAGTATTTGTCCACAAAGGTAAAAGGAGCTGCAGAGAAGGGAGCCTGCCAATTGCACAGCCAAAATATACTTGGTCACACCCTGGTAATGGACTGATTTTGGAAGGATTGCACAGATTCCACCCCGATAGGTTTTAGTACCACACCCCCTATCTGATCCACTTATTTCAGTAAATCCCACAACCATGAAAAATTAGGTCTGACCTGTTAATGCCCGCGGGCATAGTTGTCCACTCTACCCTGATCTGAAGCAACAGATTAACTCAAAATTTCTGAAGCACATATTCTCAACATTATTCTTTTCAGACTAAAACCCAGCTCCTGTGAAGTCAATGGGAGTTTTGCCAGTGAACATCAACACCTCTGCTATTTTATTCCTTGGCTTCCTAAGCAGGAACTGCCAATCATGCCGTATTACACAGTAACTTTATTAGGCATCCGATTGTGCTTTCAGTGAAGTAGAAGCAAGTTACCCTTTGCCTTTTCCGGCAACAGAATCAGGCAAACCACCAAATTCTATACATGTTTATTTTATTGGAATACACAACTCTAAGCTACTTGAAACTATTCTGACTTCAAACTACTCTGACTTCTGGACTGACAAACTAAAACACTATGCCATCACATGTATGTAGTATCAAACTCCTGTCTGCAAGCCTATTTTCTGACTTCTTTTCCCTCTTTCAGGACCTACATATTTTCCCATTTCCTTTGAAGAGCAAAGCCCGTAAACTAGACATTGGTATATTCTATATAATATCCTTCTGCACAACTAATATGAAGTGTCAAGAAATTGCAAGTTAATAAAAAAATCCAAATCTAATTTTTCATCAGAAAATCAACTGGGCTGTATAAAAATGTTTAGTTATTACTTCAGACTCTTTGCCTAGAGGTATGTATTTTTGCCTGAGGTGTCTTTTTGTCCGATTGTTTTTAAAAAATAATAAATCAACATATGACAAAACATATGGTTAATGATATTGGGCAATCTTGAAATATTGGCACCTTGACACAGCAGCTCTTGGCAGAACTGAAAGCAGCAGACAGATACTGCTTTAAACTGTCTTCCTCTCTTTGTTTTCCTTCCTCCAGTTCCAGCCTACAGCGAAGGCAAAAAGCCATTTCCAAGTTTCTTTTCACAGTGTTTACATTCAATAGCCCTCAAGAAGGGAAAGCAAAAAAATGACAGTACTTGTGTGCTACTTCAGGAACACAAAATTTCAGTAGCACAAGTCTCCTCCACTTGGGGGTTTACTTTAAAGCCATTTTGCACTATCAGTATTGGTAGAGGCAGTTCTAGGCATGGGGTGCCGCTTGACTGTGCATTCCCGCTATCCACACAGTTGACTTGAACGAAGCTGGCTTTCTAAGCGCTCTTCAGCCGACCAAACATAGTGTTGAAAATTATAGTAATAAAAGGCATTATAGATGAGTAGAGTCTATTTCTGATACCATTTATTCATAGCAGTACTGTGAAGAACATTTACACAAAGCATCCCAGGTAATAGGAGTAACTAATGACCACAAGAAGCAGGTGTTAAATAACAGGATCTGACCACTTCTTCTGACAAATTAAACTGCAAATACAATACACGAGCTTTAGGGCTCACTGAGCAAAAGAGATTACTTACAGACTGCCAAAAAAGAAAGCAACATCTGTTACTGGGGTCTATACAAAGAAAATATTACCGTTTAACTGCAATCAAAACCATTCTGCAGTTCTTAAAATCCACAGTTCATGTTAAATGTATTGTTTGGGGGTTTTTTTGAAACCTGATATTTTGTAAGGTTTTCTTTATCACTTCGAAAAAGCTTTTCTCTAAAATATTTCACAATAAATCTTGAAATTCTTTTCAACAGGTCTTACTCAGTATACTGAGCAATACTGCTTACAAATGCCTTTTAGTTATATTGTGATAGCTCTTTGGATCATGAATCAGTGTTCACTCAACTCTTTCTTTGAGAGCCTCCATAGTCATAGCTTTCAAGTCACAAATCTCAGGATCCACACTGTAGTTCTAAATGAAATTATCACAGTAACTTAAATATTCACAATAAAGATTAGTGAGTTGCAGAGGTGTGTGTATCAATAACTACACTGGTTATGTATTAAAGGATTGACCATTCATTTTATGAATACACAGAAAGTTAAAAATATTTCCAGTCTGAAGTCTTTCTTATAAACACAGCACTTCTAAATATAAATCCAATAAATTCCATTGAATTTACTCTGGACTTCCCCATTAAGTGATTAAATTAATTTTGAGAGCTGAGGTGCCTTAACTGACTAAAATGTATCAGATTATCTTCACTGTTGTGTCAAAATCATAGAATATTCCCTGGAAAGGGTCTTTGCTCAAAGGAGGGTTACTTTTGCCATTAGATCAGATTGCTTATGTTCCTTTTGAAAATCTTCAGCCAAATTTTGAAAAATCTTCAAGAATGCAGGATATTCTCTTCCTTCAGCCCACTGATGATGATCTTGCTTATACTCCCCAGGATGCTGTTCACCTTCAGCACTGCAAGGTCTCACTTCTGACTGAGGTTCAACCTGCTGTCCACCAAGAGAACCGGTCCTTTTCTGACAAGCTGGTCTTTCACCAGTCAATGTCCAGCTTGTACCAATGCTTTTACCCTGTCTCAAGTGTAGAATGCAGCATTCGCTCTTGTTAAATTTCACACTGTTGATGATTTTCCAATGCTCCAGTCTATTTAGATCCCTCTGCAAGGTTCCTTGTCCCTCAAGTCAACAGCACCTCCTAGTTTAGTATCATCAGCAAACTTATTAATGGTGCATTCAACTCCTGCATCCAGACCATGGATTAAAAAAATCAAACAGAACTGGCAGAATCTGGAAGGCTTAGCAGGAAATTCTGCTAGTAAAGCCTCAAATAAATAAAGCATTAGGTACCTCAGCCTCTTCCTTGCCCTTTATTAGTAGATCACCTGCCTGATTCAGCAGCAGGTCAATATTTTCCCTGGTCTTCCTTTTCCTGCCAACACACCTGCAGAAGCCCTTGTTGCACTTCACATGCCTTGTCTGCTTCAATACCAGTCAAACTTTCCTCTTGCTAATTCCAGCCCTGCATGTCCAAGTAATGCTTCCATACCCCTCCTTGGTAGTGTATCCTGTCTTCCACTTCCCATCTACTTCCTTCTTGTGTTTGAACTCAGTCAGATGGTCTCTGTTGGACCACGCTGGTTTCCTGCTCTGCCTGTTGTATATGTTACATACTGGGATAGCCTCACTGGCTAATAAAGATGTCAGGCAGAAGCAGGCTGAGCCTATTTGAAAACAGAAGGAACAAATTTCTTATTTAAAAAAAAAAAAAGTCCAAGTTTGCACTTTGAGAGCATTCTAACTTTTTGGCTTACAACGATGTTTGTTTTTTTTTTTTCCCCTAATGGAACTACTTCATGTTGTCCTTCATATCTAAATTAAACATTAAGGCTAAGACATACTACTGCCTTAGTCCCTCTCTGTCAGGGCTATAGATTATTATTAAATCCATATGTAACAGTTTACTTATTACTACAATCAAGGGGTTGACAGAAACACTGTTTGAATTTTGGACTTGAATATCAGGCCTTTTCCCCTAAGCCACTGTTTCCTTTTGCCTTCGTCAATCTTGTTACTGAATGAAACAAGTATACCCACTCTCAGACTCAAAATCAGAAAAGGAGGAGATACAAATCCAGCAAGAGTTCTGAAGAGTGGATGCTTAGTGTTGAACCTGAATTCAAAGATGCCTGGCTGGGGGGATGGATGGAGAATATAGATGAAAAAGTAATCCAAGCACAGTATTCTGAGTCTCCTGAAGCTTAAAAGTATAGGGATTTAGAACTATAAGAGAAAGAGCTGAAATAGTTGAAACAGGAAATGATTCAAGAGTGAATAAGAATTTCAGCAGAGCCAGAGCTGAAGCAAGGAAGAAGTCTGGCAGCGCTGTAGAGATTGTGAGAGGTCAGTGACACACAAGCAAACTGTAAGGAGGGTGGCGGGCTTAGAAATCAGTTCAGGCTCAAGGATGGCTACAAGATTGCTGGCCTTCACTACTGCAGAAGATAATTAAGAAAATTATTGCCTAAGTTTGGGTCTTCTTACAAAGTGGTTTTTTTTTTTTAAAAAAAAAAGATATTTCATACCTGCCAATCCAGCATCCTTGCAGGCTTTTCCCTCCTTTAAATTAAAGTTAAGAGAAAGAGGGATGTGCCAGAGAACTACGGTGATATTCTGGTACTGAGGCCGGTCAAGGCTGGCCTCAGTGCACTTATTTTAAAACAACCTGTAACGTATATTTGGAAATATACATGTAGAGGATTTATGTCATTGAGGAGATATTGCAGAGTCCAAAAAAAGATAACTAAAGAAGCTGTAAGAGAGATTTGACATTGACAGCTCTTCTACAGATAACAATCAGGGGAAAGGAGATGGAACAGAGGGATTATTGCAAATGCAGAATATTGTAGGTTTGTATCATGTAGGTAGAAATCAATGGGCTCAATAGAAATGGGAATGGTGAACGAAAGTAAGTTGTTGGTGCCATTGTTGAAAAAACAATTATGTTTCAGGCTGAAAATAGTGAAAACAGATGAAGAAAAGGTGTAGAGGAGTGAACAGCTCAGTTACATGCTTTTCAGGACTGTTTGGAAAGTAACAATGACAAAAGCAAGGTGACGGGGTTCAGTGGAATCCCTTTTCCACCTAATAGATGTTCAATTAACCTTACTTGGAAGTGCCCTACAAGACAGTAAAAATGGAGACTGTGCAGCTGACTTTTATGCAAAGTTGTTGTCTTAATGAGAAAATGTGAAAGGCTGAAGAATAAATGTAAAGGAGTAATTATTTCATAGACCTGTAAAAGTAAGAGAACACATTCCTAGAGAAGAAATAAACAACTCTTAGATCAAAGAATTCAGAGATCATCATCACTGGAGGAATAAGTAGAAATTTATTAGTTGCCTTTTTTTTTTTTTTTAAGTCAGCTCAGAATAAGTATACAGCTTAATGTCAACTTAAATTACATCTATAGTTTTCTGACAGATTCATTTGGTTTTTCAGGTTTATGTCTAGCACACTGACAGTTTCTAATCAATAGGAGACAATTCCCTTTGAGAGTTATTAAAATATACCTTGCATTTAAATGCAATAAAAAGCATGACTGAACATGCCTCTGTTCCTCATAACACATAAATACCACATCTGGTCCATAAAAGACATGCATTATACAGAGGTTGTATGAATGCCAGATACGTATTATTACATGGAACTGTTTTATCCATCTAGCCTAATTTCCAGATGTTTTATTACTTGTAGACAAGAGTATTGTCAAAACTGTTGCTGGAAGTCCATTTATTTCAAGGAGGCTAGGGATAGGGATAGTGAGTTAAACTACAGGAAATGTTTGTGATATAGTTAATGGCAAGCCATGTGACTGAATCATCAGTGCTATCATGTTTAAAGAGATGCAGTTAAAAATTCTATTTCAGACTAAAATTTCAGTAAACTGTATTTTAAATATGCACTTACTTATTCTTCCAGCAGTAAATAGCACATAATTGCAGGTCATATTTACAAAAAAAAAAAAAACAACCAAAAAACAGAGCAAGCAACTAATGGAAATGAAATGGAAACCATTAGTACAAGAGTTGCTGGTAACTATAACCATGTCCAAAAATATATCAAGCAGTTAGCTAAAAATTCTGAAGACATTGAAAACTAATATCCTTTAATTCCTTGAATTTGGAATTGGACTGTGGGATTTTTCTTGGATTTTTTCTCTGTAAAGAACAGAAATGTGTTTTCAAACATTATTTGAAATTAAAGCAACAGTTCCTAACGAGCCATATGACATGTGAAAAGCTTGTTTGGCTTCCCCACAAAAGCGAGGTTTCTAGTGCAATAGTAAAAGAATGAGGTAGAGGAGAGGATGAAAAGGCACATAGGTGAACACATAAAGGAGAGGAAAAGCAGCAGACACTATGTCATAAAAATGATGTTTCACGAAGATGTCAGAAGAGACAGGGCTAGGTTTAGTTTGAGCGCAGCAAGGTAGAAATGAAGCAATTGTAAGAATGCCACTGGAAAGTAGGTGCTAGCATAAGGGTTGGACAGTAGCCACTAGTTTTCCTTGTAATGAAAGTACATTTCATTAAATGTGGGATTTGATTTAGTCAAGTACAAGCTATACAGAGATGTGAAGACTAACAAATGAAAACACACTGATTTTTAGAATATTTAGCATATTAATGTGATATTTCTGATTTTATCCCTGAAAAAACCTAGAATATCTGTCATAAAATTACTTTACAGTCCTATTCAAAATGGCATCAAAGCATGACCTCATAACTTCTTTTTCTAAAAAGTAACATTAATCCCAGGCAGCTTTTCTGTCCTGCAGCATTTCCTATACTGGCACTGGAAACCTAGAAGTTCCTCTCCTCAATTTATTATGGGTACTGTTTCAAATTACGTACTACTTCTCACACCATACCTTCTTTTTTAGTAAATCCTGAGCAGGAGCACAGCCATTTCAAAAAAGCCCAAACATCTTAATGATCAGGTAAAGGGAAAAAGTCCTAGAAATGTCCCAGAGAATCGCAGGGGCTGCAGTCTATGATTCTAAGATTGACTTCTCAGTTAAATCATTTGTTTGACTACCCCTCTTCAGATTTACTGAACACCAATATTTAAAACAAGTTTCCATTACATCCACTAAAAAACTAGAAAACATTTCCAAATTGTTTGAGATAAATAATGACTAGGAGGCTAAAATTAATTTCAGTCCTACGAATACTATGACCCTATAACTTTTATTTACCTGAAACCTAGACTATAGACATGACCAAAGGCTTAGACAGTACTCAAACATTGGGAAAATATTCATCATGCCATCTGTGAAAAATACAGTGGTTACTCCACTGACAGGTCCTCAGAAATCAAGTTAGGATCATCATGAATAATATACCGTGCGTCTCAGGTTAAGGCCTGTCCTGCTGCAGCCATTAGCCCTCTTCTCTAAAGACGGCTCCAGCAACTGCCTTATTGATGAGCATTTGGGCAGGACTCTTATACCAGTCAGAAACCTTGAGACTTAGTGTACTGTCAACTACAAGACCAGGACATCTAGAATAGCAGATTGATTAGCACAGGAGATTATCTCTGGTAAACACAAGCCCCCTTGGTGGAAGTGAATAGCCAGCAGAATGGCTTCTCAATGTTGTCTGTGGCTGAAGCCAGGGGAGTTCTCACATACCCTGTGAGGTTTGTATATAATGATTGAGATAGCTGCAATAAGACTAAGGAAGTAATTCATATTTCTCGTTGTATGTATGTGCCTTATCACTCATGTATTTCCTCCCCTTTCTCTTTCAAGCTCTTTGATCTCTTACAGTAAATGGAAAGCCATCTGGACAGAGAGTGTGTCTAATTCTGCTTGTACAATGGATTACTCAAAGAGGACAGAGCATACAGAAATACCCTGTGTACAAATACCACCAAGAAGAAAGAGGCAATGTGCTTGTGCAGTACTGGAAGAAAAATATCCTGTACACTCTTTGCAGTATTTCTGTTTTGGAAACATAAGTGAATTGTTCCTTTTTGGATCCCATAAAGAAGCACTGGTTAAATTAATCCTGAGACTCAACGTGACTGCTGCTGTTTCAAGTGAAAAAAAAAATCAGTTTCTCTGCACTGCTAAATATCCTGACACCTCTAGGGATCAAATCTATCACTTAGAATACTCTATAGAGTATCTAACAGAATGAAATTAAACTTGACCCACTATAGCAATATAAACACATAATAGTAAGAGAATTCAAAAACAAGCACCTTGTTACAAACATCACAAGACTCACACCTCTATGCTCAAAATTGTTTTTTTTTTCCCAAAGCTGAGAACATAAAGACTAAACACTAATAGTAGTGTTTATGTTAGGTGGTCTCCAAATACTTTGCAAAGGAGACGCAGCTCTCCAAATATATAGCATGCTAGCCAAAAACGTGCTAACCAAGTCACAGGGATGGAACAACCCCAGGCTAAATCAGAACAGCTGCAAATTATATGGCAGGTAGAACTAGCCTCATCCTCAGTCTTTAGAGTAATGAATTCACCTGTGTCCCACTATCAATTTTTATTGAAAACATCTGCAACATCCCTACAATACACTATTGTCCAAGAAAAAGACAAGTGCTGTTAATACCAAAACACTATCCTCAAAGTTTGCTCCTCTGGGGATTTTTCAATATAATGTTACCTATATTATTGTCTAAAACATAGAGTATTCCTTTTGTAGTTCTCATGAAACCCAAGGAAAAAAGGATATGCATCTATCTTTCATGTTCTGGACTAGAAGATGTGTCTACCTTGTATGGACTCTGGGTCCTGTTTGCATAGATGCTGTAATCCTAACACATGTTCTTATTTCATTTTATAAGGACCAGTGAAAGAGTTTGTATCCACTGTTGTCTTTACTGTTCCATAAAGCATGCCTCTTCTGTAATCCAGTTTTGTGATAAAAATCAAATGAGCCTAAGGGGACTAATTCATACCTCTTTCTTCCGTATCTCACATCTACTCCATCCTGCATTATGAGTCTGTATTTGTCATGGCAAAAATAGCTTTTAGACTATTTTCTTCTTAACAGACTACCCTGCATGCAGCTTGCTGCTTTTCAGGATTACAGTGCTGTTTTAACATAATGGAAAATCAGTAACAATTTGCCAGAGGTAAACACACCAAGTCTAGTTTGACAACTCAGTAGAACACATCAGTGGTGGACAACACTATCTGAGCTTTTGGACATATGGATACTAAATAGATACCTTTACACAAACATCTCAAATATTTTTGGAGAATCTCTGCCTTTCACCTTTTGCTAAACCCTTTCCTGCTGGGTGATCTGACTGCTCTTTAGCCAGAACTCAACTTAGGAGACTTTAACTCAATAGAAAACTGGAGCACTGAGCGACATACACCCTCTTTTTCTTCTTTTCTGCTCTCCCTACGAGACTTCCTCCTGTTCCAGGACCACATAAATGCAGCAGTGGCTCTGCTCCATGTCCAAGTCAGCTTGACCTGCACTCCAGCTACCCCAGCACACCAAGGCACAGTCACAATGGAGCTACAGGTTCTCTCTCTCCAGCTGCAGCAGGGAGAGGCACAGCATGACCAGGTGACATAGAGCAGCTGAACCTAGTTAAGGGTACAGAGGAGGACAGAATACAATATCATTAGGGTACTATGCCTAATAACTTCGCTGTCACACACATTTACCTCATTAATCAGCGTGTAATATAGATCTGCTGCAGCTGGCACTAAGCCACAGCAGCATTGATGAAAAAGTACTGGCAGAAAAGGAGAACTTCTGCACAGAGTGAACTAACACCATACCAGATGAGGTCAGCCACAGCTTTACCTGGCCAAGCCTCAAAAGCCTCTGTGGGTGAAACACTATGGCCTCTCCAGATGACTTGTTCCAGTGCTGCACCAAGGAAATTGCCAGGCTATTCTTCCCCTGCACATTTCTCATCATTGAAGTTCATAAGTTTTCTGTTAGTTCAATCCTTAAGTTTCTCAAAGTCTCTGTGATTTAAGTTTTACCTTTAGGCCTGTCATCCTCTCATGCTAAATTGTACTGTCCCCAAGTTAGACATCTCATCAAAACAGACCATGTCTGCTGCACATGCTTGCGTAGTCTTCCCTAGAGAACTGGGGCTCCACTTGAAACCACTGTGTGTGGTTTTTTTAGTGGGGGTTTAGTATGAAGTAAATTCATTAGGAGAAAGAGATCAAAACTTTTCCAAGGCCCCAGCAATTAAATTCATCCTAAGTTTAACATCTTCAGTGACAGCGAGGAGGGAGGCAGAAACCAAATGAGATCCACTTGGATCCTGAGAAGCAGTAACTTTTTTTCTTGCCTCTCTAAAAGTGACTGGATTAGCTTTTTTGACACTAGAAATCATTTTAGTGTCCTTAAAGAGGGTGAGTTTACCCCTGTGAGATGAATTTTGTCTCAGAAGCTACAACAATTACACAATTAACTATTATCTTCAATCTATATTCAGTACATTTAAATGTAACTACTCACAATACAAGTGATCAAGAAGTAGGCATCAGATTTACACAGATTTCTTCAGTGACAAAATGCAGTAACATTTATTTTGCCATATACGCAGAGCATGGAGAATACTCGGCAAAGAAACTGTGTACGTGGAATCCCTGGGCGGTTTCTCATCAGCTAACAAAAGGTGCAGGCGAGACTGATGGCTGTTTCTATCCTGCCTGTAGTTCCACTTTCAGGGCCATGTCCCCGGGAATGGGCACCAAACGCTGATCAGCGAGAGCACAGCTCCACCTGCTGCCGAAGACAAGGCTTCAGAAAGGAGGAAGCTTTTTTGTCGTCTTTCTGCGTGATGTTGCTAGGTTTAATTTTCATTTTTATTTTTATTTTAACGAAAAGAAAAAATAGATTTACCTCTCTGTAAAGAGCTCACCCTCTCTGATTATCAAAGACGTCTCTAACATATATATAAAAGTGACACATATAACCCTTGCAAGAGTTCTGGGCCTTGAACGTTGTATGGAGACACCTACTGGGTGTTTCTGGACCATTTCAGTTATTCTGTCATGTTCATATTAGTGCTAACAAGGTGATTCTCTAAAAAGAAAACATCCCTTTTGGAGCTTGTACATGCAGGCAACTTAGTATACAGCAAGGGATGTAGAAGGATCTGTGTCTTCAATATGTTGTTTATTAAAATGATGCAACAGATAGGTGACTAAGATGCTCTGACAGTAATTTAACCTCAAACAAATGTACTGTAGCTATGTTTGTGTGGGTCTGCCTTTTGTTCATAATACATTAGCAGGTGCCTTCCTGTACCGCATCTCTTCCTGATTCACCAGCCTGCTCATGTGGATGCACTCTGCTCTCTTGAGATCTTAGAAGGGTGATGTCACCTCTCTGAAAAAATGCTGCTGTGCAGCCAGGCTTGGTCTACTTCCAAGTGACAGAGCATCCAACTAGCAAGCTTGATACATGGTCTATGTGTTATGCTGCCTTGTCATGTTATCGACTGGAGCTATGTTTGGATCCTGGGTTTTATTTTACCCAGCAAGCAAGAAAGAGGCAGGGTGTCCTGAATGCTTATCATCAGAAAACTTCTGAGGAAATTACTGTCTTGCACTTACATCACAGCTATCTTGTAGAGACAAACTAGTAGTCCTGTCTGAGTCCCCTCTCCCCATCTGATTTGCACCCTCTCTATATACATACAAAGAAGCTCTAACATGATTAGATGGTTTGCACTAAAAGGCCTGTTATTAGCACATAGTTCCATGGCGGAGGAAATGCAGTTGTGGGAAGCTAGACAGATAAGGGGCTGGAGATTATAGTGCATAATTGTGAGGACGTCTGCCCAGAAGAAAGTCAGGGAGAACAACTGAAACTATTTTTAAGGACAACTTTATTTAGCAGAAGGCCAGAATTATTTGAATGTTTGAGCTCTAGTGGTAAAAGACCTGAAGATCTTCAGGGAAGGGGTCCTAGAAGCATAAGAAGTTCTCCTGCTTGACTAGTCCTTATTCCTCCATGCTCAAAATGGTGACTTGTTTGCTGACTACCTCACTTCTAATCTAGGATAGCTCTGCCATGGCCTACCCTACCAACCTGTGTGTGCAGTGATCGACAGTGGTCTGAGAAAGCAGCAGGTAATGATCAGGCACATATCATTACTCAAAACAGACTGTACAAGAGCCCTTACTTGCTTCAGCCTTTCCTCTTCTCTGGTATCTCATTGCAATCACTGCAGACCCAAGAACCAGTGCTGATGAAACTTAAGATTGCAGAGTAATCTTTTTGGGAGCAGCAGTTCTCCACCCGAAAAGGAGACTTTATCAGTCTGAAGTCCCCAAACCTGGAGTCAGCCCTGCTCAGAATTCCCAGACAGCTATGGAGCAAAAAGAGGAATCAACAAAAGACCAGAAGGAGTTTTATAGCCAGCCAGTAGACTAGAACATTTCTGCATCTGGCATATGCTGGTGCCTTCTCCCACCATGTTTTTCATACCTTCTAGGAGCTTAAATACTGAAGCCACAGACTTGACTCAGTACCAGAACAATTCAGATTTTCTTGTATTCAAACAACATAGCAAACACTGAAACACTGATCAGACAGTAACAAACAGGGAGGCTGGCAGTCTAAACCACAATTCCCTTTACAAAACAATATGTGTATATTATATGTGCTGTGTCCACAGTTTGGTTTGTAACTAGTTCACATACTTAGACTAATCATGTGTCTGGCATGTGCATCCATTCATAAACTGTTGTTGCTACTGTTTGAAGCAATTTTGGCCAGTGAGTTTTCTTCAAGTTACATCAGTTGAACATCCTGGCTTGGTTAGTTCTCATCCCTAATAACTTATGTGTGTCAACATCAGTAACAGCATTCTCAGCCTGTAGCTCACACACAGCTCCTGTATAATCTTCAATTCTGAAATTCTCCTCAGCCAACAAACATACTTGAAATCAGCCAGTCCTAAGCCCAGAATTAAAGCACTCTGTGGTCACACATCACACACAGGGTTTCTAGGCTTTCAGGGGCTTTCCAGCATTCTAGATCTAATAGGTGCCTGGATACCCCTGATATGTAAAGGATGTCCTTAAAAATCAGTCTGTACAAAGTGGCCACGATAAAAGAGAAGATATGTCTGGCAAAAGGTGGGTATATGATCACCATACAGAGGAGCATGCATAAGCTAGGTTAGGAATTTACAGTGCAGCAAGTGACTCTCTGCTACAAGTTTTCTCCATTTCCGAACTGCAGAATCTTCACAACCTTTCCCTATAGGAAATCAATGTGAGCAGCTACTTGTAGTAAGAAATTATCACCCTACCTTACTGAGTCACAACACCTCCTTGTAGCCAAGCTCTTCAGCTGAGGTATCCTATGCCATTTACCTAGAGAGTAAGCTACTGCATGTAAAGATTCAGGCTCATCTGCAAAGGACGTGTACTACTCATACTTAAAGGATATGTTCCACTACTCATGTAGTGAAAGAGCTGAACTGCTTACAACCAGGGTGAAAACATGTACTTGTAATTTAAGTCAGTTTCAGTAACTTAGGAATTTAGCTTAGCTTGGAAATGCAGCAAGTGAAATATCATCTCGTTGCCGCATAATGGGAAAGTCACCCTTCTTGCTAACTGTGATAAATTTCTTTCAAAAATGAATGGACAAGCCTTTAAGATATTCTAAAAATGTCTTCAGGAAACACTAATGTGGAATGCCCAGTCTGGTATCAATTGACACCCTAGTTTACTGGGCAATAACAACCCCATATGTTGACCAGACTACAGTGGCCATAGAATATTAGTTGGTGAAAATAAGTCACTATTTCCTCTCTGCCACTTTGTTATGTCTCAAGTAAGAAGGGAGTCAACTGCAGAGACTATATGGTAAATTTATTTGCACACCTAGAGGCACTGCTGAGGGGTGTCCAGTCACTTTGAAGTGACTGCTGTAGCCACAGCAGAATTGGAAGAACTGAGAGCCGCCTTTGACACTTCCTCCTATAAAAGATACTGCTGTTCAGCCTTATTCCTACATTTTGTTTACCAAGGTGAACCTTTGATATTCCTTAATGTCCAAAGCTACTTTTGTTTTTTCTCCTGTTTAACACAGAGATGTGTGTGTGAAGGAATCTGTACAAATCTGTTGTAGAAGTCAAGCTCAGCTATATTAATATCATGTTTTAATCTTCACTGTAGCAATTTTCCCCCTTCTTTAGACCTCCTAGAAGAAAGGATATTATAACTAATTGACATTTAGCTTTTACATTGGGGAATGGAAAAGCCATCTCTAATAGAACCAGGGGATGTATGTTCCTTATCTGAATAACGATTCATGTTTGCACTTCTGCGTTTTAAAAAAATTCCACAAAAATGCAAAATAGTACTTCTAGTACTCATTCACTTGGTATGTATAACCTATAAAGTTGTGTAAGTCTTTACAGGCATAGATAAGAGTACATTCCCATTCTACACAGTTGATAATCTAAGCAAAAAGCCTACAATAAGAGAGGAAAAAAAATCCATTCCTCTCAGGAGCGTGACTTCCAACTTACAGAGCAAGCTCAAGATGAAGTGTGATAACTTTCCACATCCAAGACTTTGAGTTGATACTGGACCACCGATCATTACTTTCCCAAGTTGTCCCATAAATTAGAGGTATAAAATCATAAACAAATCACAGATACTATAAAACACCTTTTGCTAATCATAGTACAGTCTGGAAATATAAGCGTATCTGTTATCTGCTATCACTCGATGTATCAGCCTATCTACAAATTTCAAAACGAAAACCCAACAAAATAGAACAATTCTCCCCCAGATTGTGACCGTTCTTTAACCCACTGTAGTGAGTAAGGTGTACCCCTTACCTGAAATCTACTTCCATTAGCAAAGCCTCCTTACACAGATGAGGTGTATGAGTCTCCCCATAGACTAATAAGGAGTAACACAGCACATAAAATACCTTCTGCTGGTGTCCTACCATCCCCTGAGAACATAAGAAGCCATTTATTCTGCCAGTGCACATGGATGTGTTTCCACCACTGGCAACAGGGCTTGTCATTCACACCACAGAGGGGCCATACTGTGTTTGTTTGGGGAGGGTGAAATGGAAGGAAGCTCTTTGGGTAGTCATGGGGTGTGGTCATGAGGTTCATAACAGACTAAGGTAACTAAAACATGCTGTCTGGCCAGGGAGCATGTCATTTCCTTGGCTTTAATACTAATTAAGTGTGGCTATTTTCCCTGTACCCTTCTGAATAAAGATTTTGTTTGGGGCATTAATTAGTCTAAAGGAAGTGGCTTCATATTGATAACATTTATGCCATGCACATAGTATTTTCTTTCTGCCTTATTAGCGGTCCTTAAGGAACTGAAAGCATCAACTGTGTGTGCTGGGGATCCATTCAGTCTTTCATATCGTGTATTCACTCCCTGTTAAGGAAGTACAGTGGACAAGCACACTCATCAGCCTGTTGCTGTCTAACCTCAGACTCCACTCGACATCTCTGCAGTACTAGCCCAGTCTCTTTATCGTTTTTGAATTTCCCCTTGATATACTCCTTGAATTTACTAAGGCTTTTTTTTTTTTAAGTGCATGAATCACACTGATGTCTTCTCTCCTTCTGCACATGCTGGAAACAACTACAGTCACAGCTCTGCAGTTTCAGCCATCTGCTATGCACAGTGGAAACCTCACTGAATTCAGCAAGCCTCTGAAAATGATTATGTAGCAAAAGACTGCAGATTGCAGTCATAAACTCTACAATTCTACAGCTCCCTGCTTATCCTCTTGTTCTTCCCTGTTATCCTAGAACCAGTCTCCAGCTGCAATATAGGTTACATTACAACACTTCAAACATAACAGTGTCTAAAAATACCAATGCAAACTCAGATTGCTTGCAGTTACTAAAGACACTACAGTCAGGTTTCCTCAGAAAATGAAAATAGTATGTTCATGTCTGTCTATTCCACCCTTCCATCCAACAACTTTTAAATAACAGTGACCAATCTCAAGCAAAACGGACAGAGAGGTAGGCATCTCAGAGTTCTACTAAGTTCCTATGGGTTTGCCCAATATACAAATTAGTAAAAGAAAGAAATCATATTCATGGACTTACGCAAGGAAAGACTGCCTGCTTTCTTTTTCGATCATCAGAAAATCTACCAGAGAAGAAAAAAAGAAGAAAAAATAATTTAATTAGTTTTCTGTGTACAGAATAGTTTATTTAAAGAGTGACAATAATAAATAAATAGGTCAATACTTCTTAGATTACTAATAAATAGTCATACTTAGTTGGTGTATCACAGCCTTGCTCTGCGGAAGCTACAACCACTGAGCACAGAACTGAAAGCAAACATGCTGAGTGCGTCTATAGCCACTAGCCCTTTGGGATGGCCAGGCTGGTTAACAGCAGATTACCTGTAAACAGCAGATTTAGTTTAGTATGTTGACAGCCCCCCAGCAACTTCAGGTACTCATCCTTGCTCTCTTCTTCCCCAACAGAGTTTACTGATCTCTCAGTTTTGACAAAGAAACCTATGAAATAATCCAGATTTTCTAAATATGCCTAAAAAGATGAACAGAGGTAGGCAACACAAACAGTTCAGCCAGCACAGTTGAAGAGACAGTCACACTAGGCAAAGGGAAGGGTATGTGTAACAGGCAACCCAAAACCTCTGCCGCCTCTTGAACAGCAAAGTGTAACAACTGCTTCTGAGAGAGACAGAAAAGACAGCACTGCCATTTCCATATGTCTCATGGCATGCTGTGGGGCGGGAGGGGAGATGTGCAAACATTATATGCTGTGTGCTTGTTTGATATCACATAACAAAGATCTGCTTTTTGCTTATAGCATGGTAAGATTAAATAATCTGCTGTGGATAGCCTGCATCACAAAGCTTCCATCAAGCTTTCATGCTCCAATTGCATGGATGGACACAGCAAATTACAAAACCAGGATATTTTGTGAGTCATTCCCTTCAGATGCAGTTCATAGTCTAAACAGCTTTCCCTTCATTCTGCCATTCATTCCTCCTCTTTCTAGTGTGCCATCACTTTTTTTGTGGAGGGGGTTGTAATTAGATCTACTCCCCAGACCTGCTGAGTATGCAAAAACATGAATCTGATTGTGTGGCCAGGAGGAGGACTAGGGACACCTGGCAGCTGGGACTCACCTCCTCTTAAACTGCTGCACGGCCCAGCCCTGCAGTGATTCACTAAGTGAGTGAGGCTGGGGAGCCTTCTGGACAGTACAAGAGCTGCTCCTCCGAGCTTGCAAAGTGACTTAGGCCAGAAGAGGAGGACAAACCCTGCTGAAGAAGAGGGGCTTGCTTCCTGCTAATTCTACAGCAAGATGTATGTGTTCCTTGCAAACAGATATAACCTTTGTTATGGAGACACTGTTTTGTTTTGTTTTGTTTTCATTTTCCATTAAAAAAAAAAAGCCTTAAGAGTCTATTTTGTAACCCAGAGCATGAGTTAACCTACAGAGTTAACCTTCTGCACAAGGAAGATGTCTGAGGGAGCAATGGCTGACCGGCTCCTTAGTTACACTACATTAACAGCATGCAGCTATCAGCTCCCTCATCGCTATGGGTTTCACTGATGCATCAGCAACAGCAATGACACTTCAGTGTTTGCATTAACCATTCAATTAGAACCATAGAATGGTTTGGGCTGGAAGGGACCCTCAAGGGTCATCTAGTCCAACCCCCCTGCAAGGAGCAGGGACATCTCCAACCAGATCAGGTTGCTCAGAGCCCCATCCAACCTGGCCTTGAATGTTTCCAGGTATGGGGCATCCATCACCTTTCTGGGCAACCTCTTCCAGTGCTTCACCACCCTCATTGTAAAAAAAAAAAATAAATCTGCCTTATGTCCAGTCTGAATCTCCTTCCTTCTGTTTTAAAGCCATTACCCCTCATCCTATCAGGTGTGGCTTAAAGCCTGAGTTCTTCCTCGGTGTGACTTCCAGCTTTCAAATGCTTGATTTGCTTTCCAAACGCTTCCCAGCAAACTGTCCAAGATTTGTACTGGGATCTGCCGAAACACGTAGGTTTTATGTGTTTAAAGTTTGAAATACTCCACTGCAACTCAGAGACTCCTGCTTATTCACCCTATAGTTTGTAACGCAATCTGCAGAGAGCCAGTTATAATTTCTGCCATTTCCCCGGCCCCCTCCCTCGCCGCCCAGCCGCCGGGCCGTTGCCGGGCCGTTGACGGGCGGTTGACGGGCGGTTGAGCAACCGCGAGGAGCCGTTGGGGAGGCGGTGCGGCGGGCGGCGAGGCCCGCCCCCCCCCCCGGTCCCGTGATGGCGGAGGCGGAGGCGGGCCGGCCTTCGAGCGGGACGCCGCGGGCAGACGGAGCAGTCGCCGCCGCAGCGGCATGGGCATGGGCAGAGCCATGGGGCTGGCCGTGGGGCTGCTGCTGGGGCTGTTCCTCATGCCCGTCGTGCTGGTGAGCACCAGCCTCCGCCGCGGCGCCCCGCCGAGCGAGCCCACGCCGGAGCCGGCCGAGTGGGAGCTGGCCTCGGGCTCCGTCCCCGAGAACTCGCTCTGGCCCCTGCCGCAGCGGCTCCGCACGTCCGGCCGGCAGCTGCAGCTGGCCCCCGGCCGCTTCCAGATGGTGCACGGCCCCGGCTCCTCGGTGGGGCCGGGCTGCGGGCTGCTGGAGGACGCCTTCCGCAGGTGAGGGGCAGCGGGGCCGGGGGCGCAGGGAGGGAGGCGGCGGCCCGGTGACGGGAGCGGTTGCCTGAGGGCCCCGCCGGGGTCTGTGCTTCCCCTCAGGTACTACGAGTACGTGTTCGGGCAGTCCCGGCGGCGGCAGCGGGGCCGCAGGCCGCTCGGCTCCAGAGGAGAGCCCGAGCTGTGGCAGCTGCAGGTGGTGATCGAGTCCCCGGACCCCGGCTGTCAGAGCTACCCGCACCTCGCCTCCAACGAGGCCTGTGAGTACCGCGCCCTCTCCTTCCACGGCGTCCTTAGCGATTATTTTCCGACCGTGGGTCCAATGTAAAAGTCAGCAGATTTTTTTTTTTTTTTTTTTTTTTTTTGAGGAACTGGAAATCATGGGCTGACAGAGGCGCTCCAGAACATTTCACAACAGCAGCAACCAAAGGATAATTCTTGCTCTTAATGCTGTGGGAAATCTCAGCCCACAGTGAATCATGAAGCTGGTTAGAAGTGTAACCTGTGATTTCTGCAGTTTAGCTAGCATTCAACTCATTTACCTGCTGCTGTCCTTTCTAGTAACTGTCATTAAGAATTAGAGGTATTACGCCGTGCTGTACCCAGTTATGTATGGTCTATGCACAGTCAAGGGGTCATCTTTTCAGTACAGAGTGTTGGATGAAGGCTGGATTTGCTTATTCATTTGCTGTCCTTAGAAATAACTACATCTGAATTGAAGCTACTTATACTGGCTTATGTACACGGTATTTCTGGTTTTTTTTCCTGGAAAACTGGAAAATATTAATCAAACTTATTATTCACCCAACTGTGTTTTAAATCTACTTTCTTTCTATCAGTAGATACAAGAAAGGATTTAAAAACATGATGATCATACTGGATTTGTTCTGCTATGCTTCTTTAGTTCTATAACTGAAGCACTCTAAAATCAAGTCCTGATTACCTGAGAAGTTTCTTAACAGAAATATGAATGTACAAAAAGTACTACTTTTTGTCTGGGCAGGTTAGCACAGAGTTCAACATATTCAATTTAACTAGTTCTGTCTTGAGATAATCTTCTGCACTAGGCAAGGCAGTTGTTTGGTATCCAGGTTACAGATCCTTAGAAAAAGATCCTTTAAATCTTAAGTCATACATCTGCAGCAGGATTAAATTCGACCTGACTTGTGACAGAATGTACTGATTTTAGGTGTACTCAGTCTTTTTGGTACATTGAGCCAAGCAGTGCAATTTTTGTGTGCAAGCTTATCATACATTTCAATGTAAATGAAGTGTAGCAGCAAAAAAAAAAGCTAATGCTTTAGAATTTTTCTGCCACAGTCAGGTTATTATACTGCTTTACTACTAGTCGAACTTTAAACTGGTTTGTGAACCTCAGATTTTAACCAAAGCTGGTTCTTGTCTTCTGTCAGATCATGTGATTTTTAGGTTGCACTCTTCAGAACAGTCAGAGTTTTTCCCTCTGCTATAGGGAAGGAGTTTCCTGTTGCAAATAACATGGATTTTTCGTCATGTAGTAAGCTGAGATCTTCAGACTTCAACAAGGCTTTAATTTTCCACTTTTAATGGGATGGCTTGCTCAGGGAACAAATGCTGAAATACACCGTTATTGATCACTTGCTGGATTGAGCAGTTTGGCTACTTTTCTTAACAGAGATAGTAAGGATCAGTCAGTGACTATCCTATAGCAAGAATACTGGATATGTTATCAAAGTACAAGTTACCTGCCCTTCTCCTTGCTGACTTTTTGCCTGATTGTGTAAAAGGTTCCAAGCAGCCATACAAAACTTGTTGTTCTACATTCACTTAGGGTGTGATATATGTTCAGAAAAAAAAAAGTCTGCTGTCTTGGCAGTAAATCCCTGACTGAACTAAGACTGCAGTAATCCTCTAAGTTCTGCTTCTCACCCAGGACTTTCAGTATATGCAATCTGTGTTTAGGTTAAAATGGAAGCTTGAGGTACTTTCATCATGTCCCTGAATGGCTTTTCTCTGGTAGTTTAGACAAATGTTTGAACTGTGTAACTTACAACTAACCAATCTTTCATGCTGAGGCAGATCTAATAAATTATACATACATATCTATGTGGCTTTTTAAAAATTAGTATGTTAAAAAGATTTTTTTTCTTCACTGAAATTTACTGAATCATCTTCATGGAAAAACAGAAAAACAAAATTGTTTTATCTCTCATCTCCCCCCCCCCGCCCCCTCTCCTGCCCCTGTACATATGCTCATTATGATTTTTTTTTTTTTCCTCTCTTTGTAATTAGACCTTTATAATAGGTACCTGACAATATTAGTTGACAAGCTGTATCTCTAAAATGATATGTAAGCATAATTTCTATAAAAGGAAGGTAAAAGGAGAAGTAAACTTCTGCAGTTAGGTCTGGCTTAGTTACTCAACCCTTGTCACGTCTTAAATGCAAAAGTATAATCTGATATGTTTTGAATTGCTTGGATTAAACTTGGCTGTGTTTCTGGCACATCTACAATGTTTAACATTGCCCTTATTAGGCACCGTATTTGTTTTATCTTACTGATTAACAGTTGACTGTCTGAATAGTAGCTTGCATTATTTCAGGACCACAAAAATGAAAAATAGCTGCATGGTATCACTATCTAACCAGCATTGGTTAGAATTTAAAAAATACAGAGACATGGCAACTGAATCTCTTTAATGCCTGTTAGCATTGTCCTGCCAATCCATGCTCTTTGAGGAATAACTTTTTTTTTTTTTCTTTTCTTTAGATCATTTAACTGTAACTGACCCTGTGGCTACACTGAAAGCAGATGAGGTATGGGGTGCTTTAAGAGGTAAGCTCATGCTTTTTCCTATGTTTGTTCTGGGCTTATACAAACTTCACATCAGACTGAGAATCAGCTGACCACTGAGCCTTGCCCTCATTCAGTCCTTTGTGGGAAGTAAGCTTGGGCATAGAGACCAGAAGGATATCCAGGTTTGTGCTGGTCTGGATGCTCAGCATCTCAGATCCAGTGGCACACAGTAAGTGCACTCTTGCTGTGCCTGAAATCCGCCAAGCCAACCAAATTCTGGGTGTTAAAAAGCTCTCTAATCTACAGAGTGAACAAATTACTCTCTGATTGCACTTAATAAATGAACATGCTGAACGTCACCAAGAATCATAGAATGTTTTGGGTTGGAAGGGATCTTCAAAGGTCACCTAGTTCAACCCCCCTGCAAGGAGCAGGGACATCTTCAACCAGATCAGGTTGCTCAGAACCTCATCCAACCTGGCCTTGAATGTTTCCAGGGACGGGACAGCTACCACCTCTCTGGGCAGCCTGTTCCAGTGTTCCACCATCCTCATTGTAAAAAAAAAAAATTCCTATTATCTAATCTATCTCCCTTTGTTTTAAAACCATTACCACTTCTCCTTTCACAACAGGCCCTACTGAAGATTTTTTTTTCCCATCTTTCCAGTAGGCCTCCTTTGGTATTGGAAAGCTGCTGTAAGGTCCCCCGGGGCCTCCTCTTCTCCAGGCTGAACAGCCCCAAGTCTCTCAGCCTGTCCTCATAGGAGAGGTGCTCCAGCCCTCTGATCATCATAGTGGCCCTCCTCTGGGCTCACACCAACAGGTCCATGTCCTTCTTATGTGGGGGGCCCCAGAGTACTGGAAGCAGTACTCCGGGTGGGATGTCACCAGAGCAGAGGAAAGGGGCAGAATCACCTCCCTCGACCTGCTGGCCACACTCCTTTTGGTGCAGCCCAGGATGTGGTTGGCTTTCTGGGCTGCAACCACACATTTTTGGCTCATGTTGAGCTTCTCATCCACTAGCACCATAGAAGAAGACCATAATGCTGAAGTTTCAGTCTGCTGTTCTTGCTGGAATGTTAGTTTAAATTAGCAGATTTTCTGTGCTGAATTAGAAACTTCACCAGTTCCAGAAATGGTAGGAATAGATGCATGACAACACCAGAAATTCCTGCCTTACTCTCAGTAACTTCCATACTGTTAAAGCATTCATTTGGTACAGCTGAGTTGAGTGCTGATATTCAGTACTTGTGTATAATGGAGAGCTTGAATGGTTCTCTCTTCAGAACTTCATTAGCTGTAGTACTTGAGCAGTTAAAGAAACCATGCTAAAGAGCAACTCAGCTACAAAGCATTCTTTCTAGCTATGTGAACACGTGTAAGTAGTTATGGTCCTGATTTTAACTACAATTTTAAGGACAAGTACTAGCTTGTACTCCAGATCCATTTCTTGGATTATTTTTCCAGGTTTGGAAACCTTCAGCCAGTTGGTTTATGAAGATGACTATGGAAGTGTAAGTATAGCTATTAACTAAAACCACAGTCCTGATAACAGATAACCACATTCTTTATTAGGTATTTTTCTCAAAACAGCAGATCTACTAGTTTAATTAAATACTTTTCAGAAAATGATCCTTGGAAAGCTCTTAACAAACTGAAAGTAACTATTTCCTGGTTTAAATGATGAAAATAAAATGGGAATTCTAATTTTTTAAATCTCATTCTCATAGTTTCTTGTCAATGAATCTGAAATCGATGACTTCCCAAGATTCGCTCATAGAGGAATCTTACTAGACACTTCAAGGCATTATTTACCATTGAAATCTATTCTTACAAATCTGGTAAGTGGACAGTTTTGTATACTTAATAATGAAGGTGTTTCGTTACTGTGTTTTGCGCCCTGAAGTGGGTAGCAACTGGAGCTGACATGAAAGCAGAACCCATCTCCTCTGGGTGATTTCTAAAAGGACAGAGAACTTTGCTAAGTGAAGGTCAGAACATACACCAAAGAGGAATTGAGTGGGCAGACACAATGATTAGTGAATCTGTAAAGGATGCTGGGATTTGTGTTACCTTGGGTTTTCTGTGTTTTCTGTTGCCAAAACCAGTTCACATATTTATTGGAAGCATGTTTTGAGACATTGGACTGTCACTAAGCAATACAGGGGAGACCTTGCAAGTCCTGGCTTCAGTGCCAGTGGTTGCAGGAAAAGTCCAGTCTCTTCAATAACCAGGCGTTAGTAGTCCTTTCTTAGGCTGCTGAGAGCAAGCCCATAATTAAGTAATACAGAGCAAAGGGGGAAATTGGAGATGTTAATTGGAAGCTACTCATTTCTTTCACTGTGTCCCTTCAAAAACAAACAAACCACACCACCACCAACAACAACAAAAAAAACCCAACCCCAACAAACAAACAAAAAAAAACATACAAAACTTTCTCTGTAAAGCTTGGTAAGGATGCTAAGAATTGTATACTCCCTCCTTGATGGGAAAGTGATGAATTTGTATAATCATAGCAGCCAAAGCTGTTGGGTTTTTCTGTTTTATACTCCTCTTTTCTGCTATTGAAATCCTTGTAGCAGGGCTTATTTGGTGCATTGCAATGGAGGAGCCTTGGAGTGGAGGAACACGCAGTTTCCTGTCTTGTCTGTCTTGCTTTTCCAAGGTGCAATATTGTTAGAAATGTCCATTCTATGTTGCAGAACTTTGTAGAGCAGGCTTAAGATGGTCAGGAAGAGAGTGCAGGTAAATGCAGCCTTAATTTCTGAGGTCATCCTTGAACTGTGCTCAGAACTTGCCCCTCCATAGGTATTTACCACTTAAATTTAACTTTAAGATCAGTCCCTGTTCATCAAGTAGTGTTTGAATAGTGTTACATTTACAACTGAGGGTGCTTCAAAGCCTCAAGTGATTACTTGTGTCAATATTTGTCTCTTCTAAAAGAGGCAACAGTGTCCAAAGAGTAACTTGACTTTTGAGACTTGCATTTATAACCACTTTTGTTCCTGTAACTGTTGCTATTCTGTTTGCTTTCCTTAAATTATGTCTGTGGCTCTTAATGCTTTCCCAGAACTGTATTTTAGGACATTTTACTAGTTTAAGAACAAGTGTATTTTTCATCCCATCGCAGTGCCTGCTTGAATGCAGGCTAACCTAATGAAAAGCAGCAGTAATCCCTTCACCGATGTCTGGTAATTAGATGCTTAAGGCAGCAGTTCAAGTACATATCTTGTTTGTGTTCAGCTGCTATGCTGTATTTCCAGGAAGGGCATTGTCCTTGAGGAAGGAGTGGCTGAAGTGAAGGTCAGGAGAGAGATTTTTCTTTGTGGAAAGATGGTGTTTGATAGAAATGCAGGAAGACGTGATAATTAAAACTTCTACTCTCTGATAAAACATGATGAGAGCATTTTGGGGAATAGAAAAGGTATAAATATTCCTTGGATTTAGTGGGAGTTCCTGAAGATTTTGTCCCTTCTTTAAACACAGTTTGGTGAAAAAAGAAAGGAGGAGTGGTAGAAATAATTGAGGATTGGAAGCACTGACACTGTAATAACTGAAAACATAAGGGGAACACTGTCTCCTGTGGGGAAAATGCATGGTTTATTCTGCATGCGTTTGAAATGGATTCTGCAGAAGTCAGTAGCGAGTAGGGGTATTCTCTCTCATGCTGTTTATTTTTCGAGTCCAAAGTATTAGGTACAACAGTACAAGCTTTCCTGTAAGCTGAAATAGCTGATGATGCATAGAGAATTACCCAGATATGTTCAGAAGTGGAACATATAAGCATTTATAGCAGTTCCCCTTCTACCAGCCAGTGTAGCATGGACAGATGAAGAGCTTGTTGGAGAAGTAGTGCGAATAGACGGCAGAGGAGTGGAGCAGTAGTATAAACAGACTGGTGCATTTTGGTGTATGCTTCTAGGAGTCAGTGAAATGTGGCATGCTTTTTCTTTAGTTTTTTTTTTTTTTTTTTTCAGTTTTTGCTTTAGGCATGCAGGAAATACTGGGACAATATGACCTTTTTTGCATAGATTTTCTGTGAGAGTGAAGTGCTTAACTAGACTGTATTGTATTATTTGTTACAGGATGCTATGGCTTTTAACAAGTTTAATGTTCTCCACTGGCATATAGTAGATGATCAGTCATTCCCTTACCAGAGTATTTATTTCCCCGAGTTAAGTGACAAGGTGAGTATATGTCATTGGAGCAGGGTGGGAGGGCAGAAATCTGGTGCACATTTTGTGAAAATTAAAATGCAGAGCCTAGGAATGGTTGAATACATCTGCCTTGGCTGATTGTGAAACAGTACCAGAGGACCAGTAACCAGCAAGTCCACATTTAGGATCCTACCTGAGTGTGTGTGTGGACTGTGTTCGAGTCTTCGTTGGTGGATGCCTGGTAAATTACCTTCCTAACTCTTCTATGCAAATTTGGTGGTGACAGTGAATCCTCGGTGTTTGTAGACCTTCAAGCAGTAATGGTGTACAAATAACCTATTGTGGTGAACACTGCTTGGATTTCTGTTTGTTTGAGTGGCGGGAAGTCTACTAGTTAAACAAACAAATGTAAGAGGGTTTCCTGTTGGCTCAAGGTTTGGGACCACTGCAGTAGTACCTTTTCTGTTTCTGAGATCTAGTTAATGTTACAAAATGCAACATGTTTATAAAAGGTTCAAAAGTGACAGGCTGTTTTCTAAAATAAATACAATGCAGCATATCTCTTTATTTCCTGATTCACAGCAGATTTTGCTAATTAATGAAAGCCATCATGAGATTCTTGCTCAGTCATGGTACAGCAGTAGCCAGATCAGGCACGAATAATTAAGTAGACTGAGCCTAAACACAAGATTTGTGATTCTGTTTTAAAATGCTTGCTAGAATCTGACCCTTATGAAAATTATGTAGGCAATGCTTGAGCAGATGCTGTGAAGAATTTTATACTTTAAAAATTGTAGATTTTGGATGGTGCAGTCAGATTATTTTTTCTAGTAATGGCTATGAAGTTCTGTCCTATTCCCCACTGACAGCTGGAGAGAGGGAGATGGCCTTGGTCTCAATAGCTGCCTTTTTGAAAGGCTTCTTGTTTGCCGTTATCTTTTTTTAGTAACTCAGCTGTGGAAACCATTTCCAGATAAATAGAAGCTTGAAGTGCTATTAGTCATGAGGAGTTGCGATGCTTTTCTTATGTAGTTTGGCTTTTTGGCAAACATCTATTGCACCAGACTGTAGCAGTCTGGGTTGTTTGTCACATTTGTGCCACTGTGTGGGAATGGAATAATGCTCAAATTCAGTGTCACGAAACAAACACATCTTGGTGCTAAACTGAGCATTGTATAAAAACTAACAAGCAGAGGTGTTGGAAGAAGACGCCATTCCTTCTAACTTTTCAGAATTTTTCCATTAGTCTTGCATGTCATGTAACAAGTTTCCTATCTTTCAGAACTAATGATGCAGAGGTGGAAGGGAAAACTAACTTACCTCTGTACAGAAAAATTGAAAAATGTATCTTTCAAAAATCTGATGGAATAGAAACTAGCTTTTCTGTTTTCTTCAGTAACTAGGAGCTAAGGATGAAAGAACCATCTCCTTGGGATATTCGTCTTAGTGTGGAAAAAGGGCTTAATTTTTGTGGCTTTCTCCTCCCACCCCCCTCACTAGTCAACCAAAAAGTTCTGACAGTGCAGTTGCACATGTGATAACCCAGAAAAGACCAACTTGTAAAACTGCTCTCCAGTCTAAATTGTAACACTTTAATCCAAATTTTGTGAGCTGCTGGTATAACATCTTGCAAACTGTCTCTAAATCTGAATACTTTGCAGGGAGCATACTCCTATGACCACATCTATACTCCTACTGATGTCTATCTGGTGATTGAGTATGCCCGGTTGAGAGGCATTAGAGTTATCCCAGAGTTTGATACTCCAGGACACACACAATCTTGGGGAAAAGGTATGTCCAAGAAATAATTAGTGGCTTAAAAAAATTGTGGTGAGTAGGGTGTAACAAGGAAATGAACATGTTGAAAAGCAGCCTTTAAAGTGCTTTGAAAGCCCTTGATAGGAAGTAAGCAAGGAGCAGACTCGGTGGTGGTTGTGACCTTTGTGTGTTAGAGGAACTAAAGTGAATGGAGAAAGCTGACACTTCCTGTGCAAAGGCACAAGTACATTCTATCTGCCTTAGACTTCATGTTCTTGTTATCCCACCATCCAGTACTCTTGAATTTAGAGTAATAATGCAGTGACTTGAAATAGTGAGTTGCTGTCTCTAGAGTAGAGAATTCTGCTCTGCAAAGGTTCTTGCAAAATAGTAGAGGTTTCTGTCTATTAGTAAAGTGGTAATCTGCCAGTGTACAAAACACAGCAAAGTTGGATGCTTCTTCACTCTCTATCTTCTGGGTTTCAGAATAATGCTTCTCTTGATAGAGAATGGTTGAATCATGAGAATGGTGGTATTTTCATGGACCTCAAGGACCAGGGAACCTTGGGCCTTAATTCAAGGTGCACTGACTGTGATTTCACTGCAATTAATATAAGATGGTTTTGACCAAACTGGAAATAGTAAACAATTTTCTAGAGCTTCATACCTTAGCTATAGCCATGGGGCAAGTCTTATGCTCATGCTATGGGGATGTGGCAATGATATTGAAAGATGCCTCAGGCTCTTTCTCACTAATTTAAAATGAGGAGGAAAGGAGCAAGGCAAAACCTTGCTAAACAGTCTTTATAAATCCTTCATCTCATGTGTCTTTGCTATTGCAAAACACTGATAAAAGCCAGTGGCTTGCCTGGTGATATGTGAGGTGATCTACCTTTCGTCTTAAGAGCAACATTCAACTCCCTTACCTAAAAATCAATTGTTCCTGGTACCTTCTTGTATAATAGCATTTTTTTAAATGTGATTCATAGGAGTCAGTCCTGACTTTGCCTATGAACCTGGGTAGCTATGCTTTGTTTGCATTCAACTTCAAGATGCCAGAGAGAAGTCGTAAGGCATACGAGGAGGATAGTCAAAGCAATCTATCACTAGGGCCTTTTGGGGGAGATGTGCTCAGAGTAAGAAAAACACAGCTGGGAAGGTGCTGTTGCTGCAACCACAGTTTACCAAATAAACTGGACTTGGGAATCTCCAACCTATATATAATAACTTTTTCCTATTTAATTTTCCTGGCTCATGTTGCTTCAGATATCTTGACTCAAGAACCAGTGCTTAGTTTTGATGTCTGTCTAGCCTTCCTTTCTTGTGTAGAGGTAAATTCCTAGCAGACTGAGGTAGGACATCTACCTTGAGCCATATACCTCCCATGTACTTAGATGTTAACAAGGCAGAGTAATAAAAAGAGGAGGCCTCTGGAGCACATTCATTATATTTGGTTTCCTTCCTAAATCCGTTAAGGCTTTTTTTATTCAAGCAGTCATCCAGAAGCTGTTTTTCAGGTATAGTGACATGTTACACAAATTAATGTGTGTTAAATGACTAATCGAAAAGTCAGAGTCCTGATTTCCAGGTAGAGGGTTCTTCAACCTTGGGCAAGTTGTTTTATTTCATCCTGCCTCTATTTGATTATATTTAGAATAGATGAGCATTTAAATAATGAATATTAACCTTTTAAAATATAGGTAACTATGTCTTCCAGCTAGCGAAGTTAGCATACCAACGTGGAACTAAATATCCTCTGTTAATTGTTTCTATTAGGTCAAAAAGATCTTCTCACCCCTTGTTACAGTGGAGAACAGCCAACTGGGTCCTTTGGACCCGTAAATCCTATTTTGAATACAACTTATAACTTCATGGCTAAATTCTTCAAAGAGATCAGCAGTGTATTTCCAGATGCATACATTCATTTGGGAGGAGATGAAGTGAACTTCGATTGTTGGTATGGTGATAGTTAAAAGAATAAATATCTAGTGCCTCTTAAACTTGCCTAAATCCATCAATTGTGGAACTCAGTTGTGTGAGACAGTTTTCACTGCTTAATCCAAATATTTCCACTCCTACTTCTGTAACTATTTACAGGCAGACCATTTGTGATCCTCAACAAGCAAGTGATGGGCAGAATTTTGCTTTGACTAGTAGTTTCACAAATGTTCAGGTACTCTTTAAAGGATTTCTTTCTGAAAATTGACCTGGTAGGAAGGAGAACTGGCATAGTAGAAAAGTACTTTATAAGATAATTAACATTTTAAATGCTTCGTGTTAGAGGAAAAGCATTTTTTCCATTCAGTTCTGCCTTCCAGAAAATCTGCTGCCATGAAGTATTACACCACTTACTCTTGTGTGCTTTTAATAAAAGTATGGCATGTATTAATAGAATTTTTCAATTGGTTGTGGATTTTTAATATTCTGGAGTTTCTCTGCTGGAGTAACTCATAAAACAGAATTTGGAGCAGATCTAATTGGATGAATATTCAAATTTATCTAGTTAGCATTTGTGTGTTCTCTTGAAACATCAAATCTGAACACTGAGGACTTGCTTAATTTTTAAAAAGAAAGAAAATTTCTGATAAATGCTTTATCACAAAAGTGTGTTTTGCTTTTGGGGTATTTTCCCAAACTCTTGATGTCATTCCTGCAGATTCCCTGGTACTGTGTCTACTCAATTTCCAGAACTGCTGACAAATTTCCCATAAAGTTTTAAACTGAAAAACTACTTTAAACTGAAGGAGGGTAGATTTAGATTAGATATAAGGAAGAAAATCTTCACTATAAGGGCAGTAAGGCACAGGTTGCCAGAGAAGTTGTGGATGCCTCATTTCTAGAAGTGTTCGAGGCCAGGTTGGATGGGGCTTTGAGCAATCTGGTCTAGTGGAAGCTGTCCCTGCCCAGGGCGGGTGGGTTGGAACAAGGTGATCTTTAAGTTTCCTTCCAACCCAAACCATTCTATAATTGCATGAACGTTGCAGAGAAACCAGGAACCCCACAGCTCTTAGGAGCTTGAGACAGCCTACCAGAGGCTGCTTCGGAACAGGCACCCCAGTAGCTCTGCCAGAGAGACAGGACTATTGGCTGTATTTCAAATCAGGATGAAACTGTTTCAAAATACCTAAATAATGTTAGCCTGCTGCTTTTGCCCTGTGGTGCGTTCCAGCTTATGGCATGCCTAAGGCATCAGCTGCTGTGCTTGTGAGCGTGGTTGGGAAATATGGTTTAAAACAAAACAAAATTATTCAGTTTCAATTCTATTAAAAACAAAACATTTTTTTTTACTTTATTTTTCTTGTTTAAGGAAATCTAACCCTGAAGTGAAAGAGTTCATGAAGGAGCAAGGATTTGGCATTGACTATGCTAAACTGGAATCTTACTATATTCAGAAGTATGTTCTTTTTTTAATTCTTTCTCAGCTTTTCACAGCCACTATATGGGGGTGATGTTGAGGTGCAGATAGTGAAGCTGATTTAGGTTAGCTTATATTGTTTTCAAAATTTGCTGTGTTTTGGGGACTACACACTTTCTTTTATTTTAGTACATTGAATGTTAAGTTCACAGCTTTAAAGTGTGGCACACAACAAGGACATGTAGGCTAGTTCTATGCACAGTCTGAATGTCTTGGGTATCTTAAACTCAGTATCTGCTGTAATGTCAGCACACAGGATGGGGAGGCAAAGTCCTAAGGTTTTTGCAGCGATTTACTTTTCTCATTCTTAAATAACATGGGTTTAGACACCTATATGAGTTGCTAGTAGTTCTGAATATCAGTTTGTGTTACTGCACATGCGTATCTTTATACATGGGAGAAGATCCTCTTCAAGGCAGAGGACTGAGGGCCAAGACAAGAAAAACCTGGCTTTTCTTGGTCCCTTATGCAGTGCTGGGAAAAGCCTGATGCACTTTAGGGTAGAAAACGTTGCTACTTCATGTGCCTGTACTGATCTCACTCAAGTTCACAAACATAATCTTATTTCTAAATTCTAGGATTTTGGACATTGTTTTCTCCTATAATAAAGGATATATAGTCTGGCAAGAAGTGTTTGATAACAAAGCACAGGTAAGATGGGAAACTAAATAAGATACTCTTGCATAACAGCACGATGTTGTGGAAGGCTTCCAAAGGAGACTATTGAGTAGACATGGTTGTATGTCTCACAAGTTAAAGCAACTCTGCTAACTTTAGTAGGTCTTCTCAAGTATTGGGCCTGCCATGAAATTTTATAACCTGTTGAACATGTGAAATAGGTGGAACAGAAACACCAGCATTGAAGTGCTTTCTGAAGGTGAACACAGATTATGTATGCTTTAGAGCATCAGAGTAAAGGGTAGGGAAGTTTCTATGATTCCACCCCTCCCCCGTCTAACTGTGTGTGTGATCTAGTAACACCATGTGCTCAGCTTTTCAGAGCTGTCAGATAACTGGTGTATGTAGGAACCCTTTTAGGGCATTTACTGTCTATAGAATAATCTAGGCTTCACTCCAGTGTGAACTCTGTTTAAAACCAGCAGAAAGCTAATCAGCTTTAGACCGGGGCAGAGGGGTGAGCGGAAATTACAAAAGGTATTCCCAAATGTTCCTCTTCAAAAGTGGGTATTTTGTTTTGAATTAATCATCTTTTTTTTTTTCCTGACAATAGCAATTATGATTGTCTTTAATGATGTTGAGGTTTTTTGTTTTCTTTTTCCTCCTTTCAGCTGAAACCAGACACTGTAGTTGAAGTGTGGATGGGAAAAAACTATGCTCATGAACTGAGCAGTGTCACTGGAGCTGGGTTCAGTGCTATCCTGGCAGCTCCCTGGTACTTAGACTACATTAGTTATGGGCAAGATTGGAAGAAATACTACAGCGTTGAACCACTTAACTTCACTGGTTTGTTACTTTTTTATACATGTGTTCTGTGCCCGAAAGTCTTTATTTTGTTCATAGTAAGGTGTAAATTGAAAGAATAAGGCTATTAAGAGTGGTCATGCAGTTGCTATGATCAGGTGCACTGTAATCAAACGGCTTTAACGTCAACTAGAACTCTTGAAGATTCTCAAACTAAAAAAAAAAAAAGCGACTTTCCACTTCTCATAGGGAGAAGTGTTACCTTGCTCAGGCATCTGGCACTGGTGCTTTTGTGAGACAGGATACTGGACTAGGTGAACAGACGCATTATAGGCGGAGTTGTGCAAAACGGCTGTTGTTAGAGAGACATTGGATTCAGATGTTAGCAAGCTTCTAGACTGTTAGTCTAGAATTAGACTGTTCTAGAAAAAGACATGTTCTCTCCCTCTGGCTAAAGCTGATAGAAACATCTTTTGCTTTCCCTGGGGCTTTCATTTTGTGCAAGGTAGCTCTCAGAGCTGATAAGGGAGAACATCCACCTTTGTAGCTTTTTCAAGGAATGTTCTGTGTGTGATAGAATGAACAGTTTCAATCAGGACTGAAATCTCTGAAGAATGTCAGAAGGCTGAGGAATGTCTTCAGAGGGTAAAAGGTAGAATCCTTTCTGACAGAGAAGGGAAAGGAGTTCTCTGGGCAAATGGCGTGGTGATTCTCACATTCAGTAACATGACTATCAAAATGTTAAGTTAGCATTCAGGATGGATATTTTATATGATAAAAGAAATAACTGAACATCCTCTCTCAGTATTGGAAGATGAAATTGTTGATATATGCCCATCTTTTGAGCAAATAGAAATTCTAACTTTCTGCTTTGAATTCAGGATCTGAAAAACAGAAAAAACTTTTAATAGGTGGAGAAGCCTGCCTGTGGGGGGAATTTGTGGATGCAACTAACCTTACACCAAGATTATGGTATGAACTGCTCTATCGTTAGATTTTAGAAAGCCAGCTACATGGAGCATTAATTAAAATTGATGCTTCCTGATGTGTAAGACTTGGTATTAAACTTTAATCCATTCTTGATTGTACAGCATACTTACTCTAAAACTCAGTATATCTTTACAGGCCTCGAGCAAGTGCTGTAGGGGAAAGACTCTGGAGCAGCAGGAATGTGACTGACTTGAGGGATGCCTATAAAAGACTAACTAATCATCGGTGCCGCATGCTTCGGTAAGATTAATAGCTATAGTAAAGCTTGGTTCTCATGCCTTATAACCAATGGAGTTCTAAACTGCTGGCCTGGAAATGAAGGGAGGAGAGGTAGCAGTCTAATCTGACTGTGTAAATGTCATCCCATGTCTTTTTTTTGTATCCACAAAAGAGGAAATACAGATACATTAAGACAGAAATTCTAGAGTTAGTTTTGGAAGTAACATTTTCGAACTCATAAACTTTCTTCAGTGAAATATCAGAACTCATCTATGTCTCTTTTTCCTCTAAAGGAAAAAACAAGACCATGACTGACTTATTTCAGACAAACAGAATATGTTGGAGGAGTACACAGACAGGAGAAAAAGTAGACTTTTTTAAAAGTTGTTATTAATTATTTATTATAAATAACAAAAACCTGCAGCAGGCAATCAAATGGAGCTGTTTGCATGAGAGGTGAGCTGCAAGCTATTCTTTCAGGTATCACCTTAGTGTAGGCACTGAAAGGGCTGATAAATTTTAATTCATTTATGACTACTGTAAACAAAGTCAGTTCATAACATATTCTTCTCTGCAGTTCTTTCCTAAAAAGTACCTAGATGAGTTACTGGTTAGTTACTGCTAGTGCTGTCTTTTTATATTTGCAGTTGTAGAAATGAGTGATTTCTAGGTTTAAGTCCAAGTTTGACTCCCCTTTTAAAAGTATACTGTCAGAGAGCCTTTTAGGTTTTCCCAAATGCTGCTGCAAAGTTGGACTGCAACAAAAAATCACAGAATCATAGAATAGTTTGTGTTGGAAGAGACCTTTAAAGGCCATCTAGTCCAGCCCCCCTGCAAGGAGGAGGGACATCTTCAACCAGATCAGGTTGCTCAAAGCCACATCGAACCTGGCTTTGAATGTTTCCAGGGATGGGGCATCCACCACCTCTCTGGGCAACCTGTTCAAGTGTTCCACTACACTCACTGTAAAAAATTTCTTTCTTATATCCAATCTGAATCTACCTCCTTCTACTTTAAAACCATTAGGCCTTGTCCTATCACAATAGGCCTTGCTAAAGAGTTTCTCCCCATCTTTCTTATAAAGCTCCCTTTAAGTGTGGAAGGGCTGCTATAAGGTCTCCCCAGAGCCTTTTCTTCTCCAGGCTGAACAGCCCCAATTCTCTCAGCCTGTCCTTACAGGAGAGGAGCTCCAACCCTTTGATCATCTTCGTGGCCCTCCTCTGGACCCTCTCCAACTGGTCCATGTCCTTCTTATGTTGGTGGCTCCAGAGCTGGGCACGGTACTCCAGATGGGGCCTCACAAAAGCAGAGTAGAGTGGGAGAATTGCTTACCTTGACCTGACGGCCATGTTTGTTTTCATTATTCTACAAAAGTTTATGACAAGATACTGAAAATCCCAGCAGCATGAATAAGTATTTCAAGGTAGATACAAATCAGTGTTTTAGAGAGCAAGATAAAATGGCAGCTAATCAGCACTTAAAACTCAAGCACTCTGCTCATGTTCCTGTAGATGTTGTAGCATGATTATCTGAATTATGCTGACTTTTGCTTACAGTATAAATTAGCTTATTAATTAATCAAGTTAAGAGAGATTGTAAATTTTGACTTGTTGGGTTTATTTCTAACTGGCTTAAAATAATGCTGTAGGAAAATAGCTATATGTAAATTGTGTTATCTCCCTCAGTCATGAGAAAATTAGATGTTAAGAGAAAGTTAACAAATACATGTTAAAAACAAGATTAAAGGGATTTAAAAACTTATGTCATATCACTCAACACGATGGTGAATCTTTTGACGGGGTTCAGAAAAAACACTGATACAACTGAGCAATGAAGTGTACAGCGGCTGTACCTGCAGGCTTAGGGTTTTACAGTGAGGTAAGCCATGCTGTTCCTGGACCAGGTTCACTATTGCTGCATCTCCAGCAATAGTTATTATTATTGCTGCACCTTCCTTAACACTGGCACTTGTATTGCTGTATCCAGATGGCTGCTCTGGTAGTGCAGGCATGAGAGATGCAGAATGCAGGGGCAGACTAAGGACTACTTGTTGCACATATTTTTTCTTAAAATATGGGCAGGTATAACTCCTAGCAGTAGATCGTGGTCACTGGAAGAACAGTAGCTCTCCCTACCCAAAGGCACTGCTGCTGAAATAGTACCACAAAAGCAGCAGCAGCAGCTATTCAGATCTAAACTTAGCTTCCTGTAGGATACAGCAGCCCAAATTACAGAGAAATGGTGATAGAAGGGGAACAAAAATGTGGGCATATATTCCAGAGACATAGAAGCCCACTTTGTCTTTTACTAAAAGTAAGTCCTGCTTAGGGGCAAGCAATAGTTCAGCTGAGCTATTTCATTACTCAGTTTCTTCCACTGCGGCTCTTAAGTAAGTGCAATTTAAACACCAGTACCTGTTATCCTGCAACTCACTGCAGCAGTACTGTCTCTCTCAAACATCCAAGAAGCAGAATACTGACTACAAATACTTCAACTCTGAAACATCTTTTTATACTTACTGCACCATCATAAGCTACAGGTTTTGTCAGTTTGGGTTTTTTTTCATTTGGTTGGTTTTAAATTGTTCTGTTCTCATATGGATTTATGATAGTGCAGCTGGAAAAAAAATCCTGCTTACTAAACTGCTTCTCCTCAAAAATGAATGAAAACAACATAATTAGAGCTGCATATAAAGGAAACACCAGGGGTGGGGGAGTGTGCAAATGTTTTCACATTCTTCTGAGTTCTTCAATACAAGCAATAGCTTTTGCAGAATACTGAGACAACTAGCCCCTGAATTTAAGCTTTTCAACCTGTTTTCTAATATCTTTGTATATCTGATTGAAACAGAAGTACAATTCAACAGTAGAACAGGGCCCTCTTTCACTCCCTGAATACGCAGCGTTTTTCTTGGATGTAGTTTTGTTTACACTAAGATTAAAATGGAGTGCAAATATCTCTTCCTGCCTACGCAACCAGCCAGTTGTTTGATTGTAATTATATGTATTCCACTTTATTTTAACAGCCGTGGCATAGCAGCTGAACCTGTGTTTGTTGGATACTGTGCCCATGAAGCAACAGGACAGTAATTGCTGCAAAGACTTCTAGTCAACAACCTGAAGTGCCTCTGTGGTATGAATATATGTACATGCATTTTGATATTTGAACCAAGACTTAAAATTTTCACTTCTTTTAAAAAAGTTATTGGACATTCTTGTTGGAGTAAAAATTACGGACTTTAGGTTTTAATAGAAATGGGGATTCTTTACTGAAACTTGAGATGCCATAAAGTTGCAAATTCCAGTTTCCTTACACTATGAAGGTGATGGAAAATAAAGCTAAGACACTGTTTAAATAAAAAGCAAACTGTATTTTTATTTCTAAGTATCTTATCATCATTTGCCACCTTTCTATAGAACCAGATAATTGCACATCAGAACTGACTTGTAACAGACAGCAATTCAGAACCATTACAGCTTCAATCACTCATTCCTAAAAATGTTAAAAAACCCTCTCCCTCAACGTACTCCAAGGGGCAATCACTGTCCTAGGAGAACTCTGCCTTTCTTATATTTTTTGCACACATCTTACTCAATTCGCAGAAGCATTCATTCCACTTACTTGCTAAAGCAACCTCAGGTAGAAGTTACACCCAGTCCTGAACTCTGCTTCAGATTGCTTTCTAAACAATACAGGAAGCAATACGTAAAGTTGTACAGTTTAAAATGTTTATTAACCATATTCTTATTCAGCTGAAAATGAATCAAGATATAGGCTGACAAAACTGTAAAGTTATTTCATTTATAGGCATAAACTTCACCAACTTTACTTACTAAAGTAAGAAACAGTCCTAATAGCACATTAAGGTGCACTTAGTGCTCATTTCTATGAAGAGAATTTCGTCATGTCTCATTGCAGATTATCTGTAAGATCAGAATTTGCAAAGCGGCAAGTTGTGGTTGCTTCTCTGGTTCAGCTGCTTCACAATTACAAGGCTGTGCCAGAAGCACAGTCTCCTAGATCTTCCTTTGGACATGTAAACACATGTTCTGCTCATACAGCTGCTAGTTCATAGTGTACCACAACCAGCTGGTCCCAGAAGAACACACTGGTGTACATAAATATGCTCCTGAAAATATTTAACAGGAGGGATAGAAAATATCTTTATTATGCTACAGAGTCAAGCAATCACACCAACCCCATCCTCCTCTGAAGAAGTGCACTTTGCTCTTGACTGTTCAGGGCTTGATAACTGGCAAGCTCCAGCGTGAAGGTTGCTGAGCCTGATGTTAGAGAACGCAAAACTGTTGAGTAGCCCTGGACAAAATGGAGAACACATGTCACTCAATTTAGGATAAAGGGAAGATAAGTTAGCACAGAAGGCTGCTTAGGTCACACAGAAAGCGAGAGAGAGTATCAGAAGTACACTGCAACATACTAGTAAGTTAATTTTTTAATATTACTGCATTAAAAGTGCAATACATACACGAGTTGACCTAATAATGTACTTTAAAAAAAACCTAATCTCTGTAAAACCTGTTTTAGTAGTATTTACTACTTCTGACTCAGATTGTTAAACCAGCATGTTTTCAACTGTGAGTCAGGCACAAAAACACTACTAGACTTGCAGGCACTTCCTTCAGACCTTCAATAATTAAATACAATAAAAGACATCCATTCCAAACTCATTCACCCATAACAGCAGAAAAAGTGAACTGATACCTGATTATTTTTAAGCATATTAGAAAAGGTCAGATTTGCATTTTTAACATTAGTAAGATAATCACGTACCATTGTTTCTGCTAGTGGAACAGCAGCAACCACAACTCTGTTATCTTGACGACTCTGGATTTCCTGAATACTACCTCTCCGCTGCGCAAGGTCAGCAAGTGCTGCACTGAGATGATCTTCACTTACTGTAATTTCTAGGTTCATCAGAGGCTCCAGTATTTGCACACCAGCTTTTTTCAAAGCCTACAGGGAAGGAGAGTTACGTTGACTTTTTTTTTTTTTCCCCTCAGAAAACTGACATAGTAATTACTTGCATAACTCAAGGTAACACTGCCCCTCAAATTCTCTGCTTCCAAAGACTATGAAGTTCCAAGTGAAGGCATTACACCGTCAGAGAGGAACAATTACCAGATATTGATACACATGTATTTTCCTAGAAGTATATCATGCTACTGTGTTCTACAGCAGCTTACAATTTTACTGTACCTTTTGCATGCAACGGGAAACGCAGGCTGATACCATCGTGTGGGAGGTGTCAGGATGCACTGTCAGTGATTGCACCATCACATCTATGTCCTGAACCGGGAATCCAAGCAAAGGCCCTAGGGGGGGAAGGAAAAAAAAAAAAAAAAAAAAAAAAAAAAAAAAAGCAAGTTAGTTTTTCAGAATATTAAGACATATGCAAAAAAGTTTCAGGATTAATTTGGCACTTCTCTCTTTCTTCCTTCCCCTCTTCTTCCCCTTCCTCCCCCAAGGGCATGACTGCTGGTCTTGTTCCTCATTTTGTGGTTTGGTCACTACCTAGTTTTGCCAAAAGAGACAAATGCACACTTATACTTTCTTGCTCTCTTTACTAAAAGCACCGACAAATTTCAGAACCAGAAGTTCCCGAGTGCACTCATCCATACAACCGTTCCAAAAAATGAAGTTATTTTTTAATACATTATAGTCTCTAAAACTTATCTATTGAAACAAAACCTCATTTGAAGAAGTAGTGAAACCTTTTGCTTAATAAGAGGCCAGAACAGCTTCTGTATTTTCCAACACAATGTGATCACAGCAAAGCCTGATACTAACCCATGACCAAAACTGCAGGGTTAACTCAGCTCCATGAGGGATTAACCATGGCTAGTGTCCTAGGCAGGTTACCTCCTCTAACCTAGGACTCTCAACCAGACCAAAAACTGTATTAGATTGGACAGGAGGCCTGAACCACATCAGAGAAAAAACACATTGTTTTTTTCCTACAGAGAACATGGCCAGATTTTATTTATTTATTTTTAAGCAGTTAATGGCATGAATTTTAGGCTGGAGACAGCGCAGTTCTGAAGCGTCTTCAAGGAGCATGAAGAAAGCACGCAGTCAAGACTCATTCCAGAGCCAAAGATGAGAAATGCTTTCCAATTCAACAAAGCAGCATGGAAAAAACATCTCATGCTGCTGCTTGAGAGTAATTCTCATTTATCAATCCACTGCCTGCTAGTTTTACTGAGAGAGTTCTTCGGCCACAAGTTATTAAATACTTCCTATTTTCAATCAAACATAAATGACGTTTTTAGTCCTTTGGAAAGCCTATACTTTGCAATTAGGTACGGTTTTTTATTGTATGCTTTCATGGATTTAATATATTTGAAAATAAAAAAAAAAACTATCAATAACTAATAGAAGTGTGGTATGTACATATTGGCCTCTGAAACCACTTCTGTCACATCACTGTGGTTTATGTGATGTCATCACGTAAATGCCTTATCTCTTATACCACATTAAAAAGTAAACCAAAAGAACCCCAAGCTCACTGCTGAGTGACTCAGAAGGAAAAATAAGAAAACCTTAAAACCAAAGGCATGCTGACTTCCATTCCTGGCATAGGGAAGGGAGTGTTCGGCAATTTTTGTAGTTAAGGAAATTTCAGAATTTTCCTTTGCATCTAATGTTAATATGTACATATTCAAGCTACCAAGGAGTTTTTCCTCCTAGAAACATATTAAATTGCTTCTTACAAAAATGTTAGACCAGTATAGCTGTCATAGCACTTCCTTTACCTTGAATGCATGAATTTGTGATTCCATTTTCTATAGCTCCTTGGAGTTCTTTGGGTAGCGCTTCAATTACACCCGCAGCATACTCAATAACAGGTTTTGTTGTTGCTCTCTCCCCTAATCTGGGCCTCACCTCTAACTCTGCAGTTACAAAGTGTCGTTTCTCTCCTACTGTTTTGTCCAATATATCTGAAAGGGGAAAAAAGGAAGCAAAGTAACCATTTGGAAACAACCTACTACATAAAATCAATCTGAAAGTTATTTATAAGATCATTTAAAGTAAATCAAGCTACAAAAACAGAAACAAGATGTTTCTTCCATTCAGCCATTTTACCTGTAGCTTGGGCAGCATTTAGGATGGTTTCTCTGTATGCTATCTGAAGAGGTCCCAAATAAGTCTCAATTCCATATTCACGTTTGATTCGGTCATGAATGATCTCTATGTGTAGTTCTCCCATGCCACAAAGAATAGTCTGGTAAGAAGAGAGTTAAGAGAGAAGAGAAAAAACATGCTACACTCAGGTTTTAATACAAGCAAGGACTTGCATGCTTTTAATAGTCTCTTAGAAATACTTCAAATTCTAAGGAGTCTAGAGAGAAAATAGGACTGCTTTAGGTCATCTGACATAAACACCATACAAGGGAGGGAGAGGGTAATTACCACTACTGCGACCACTATAAAAAAAAAGGTCATCTTAGATTATCTTAGTGACTATGTAATTCAAACTTTTTAAAATACAGAACTGTCAAAAACATGCAGAGCACTAGATGACTTCCTCTACTCTGTAAAGCACAAGTGCACAAGGCTCCATTTCAGTTTGATGCACAGAACTTTGTACATATATGATATGACCATTTAAAGAGTCCTTTTTATTCAAGAAAATATCAATATGCAAATGAACTAACTGAAGGGTAGTCTTGACAGTTCTAAAACAAAGCTTGGTTATAAGGTGAGTAATAGTAGATTCATCTTACCTGTCCTGTGTCAGGATCAAGCTTCACTTTTAAACTTGGATCTTCACGCTGAAGGCAGCTCAGTGCATTATCCAAGTCTGTATATAAACAGCACACATTGTATCTAAAGAGACTTCAGTAATTTGAGAATCACAATGAATGTCTAAACATCACTTTCCTCATAAGGTCAAATCTTACCCTCAGAAGGAATCAAAAGGACCCTAGAGAAACACAGATCTTGGCAAACAAAGTGAACTCAAATTCCAAGCAACTTGCAACTTCTGATTCTCTCCAATAGATTAACTGCACACTGCAGAGTACTTTAATGTAATTATTAAAAATACTATTTTCAGAGTGATATTTTGTACTTGTATGAAGACAGAATGGAACCTTTAAGTACTTCATCAAGTCAGTAAAAAATAATGCTCCCTTTTTACAGATAAGAAAAATTGTCAACTAACTCTTATATGATTTGCCTAAATATTTCAAGATGAGTTCAACATTAAAAGGTTCAAGTGCAAATTATTTTTTTTTCTGACTCCCATTATCTCAACTGCTGCTACAGAACAATGAATTCATAGCTGAGGCAGCATTTATCTACCTTACAGTCTTTGGAAAAAAAAAACAAAAAAAAACCCCAACCCAAAAACCCACAAACTAAAACATCCAAACCCCTCAAAATCAGGAACACCTTACAAGCCAGTGACTCAGCCTGTAGATACATTGCTCCAAATCTGCATTCTACCTTGCATCATTCCATCATGCTACATGGTACTTGCCCTTCCTCTCCTTTACCCCTAATAGAGCTCAGCTTTGTTGGAATGATGAAGACACTGAATTTAAAATATGCATTTCCAAAACGAGTCAAATGGAACCAAGTTCTCCGAGACAGATTCTCGGGAAAGGCAGCAAGATTACAGGTCATACTGCATGGGGGAACCCTAACTAGACACATGGAAATCTTGGTAAGTGAAGAGCAAAACCATAGAGCAAAACTGCAAGTAACTGATTGAAAAAACAACCCACCGCTTTTCAAGGTTATTTCTGCTCAGGACACTAACTATAGCATATGAGTGTGACTCTAGCAAAACTAAGCACGACAGTAGGAAAGTGCCTCCATTTCTTATCTCAAAATAAAGAACTACCGCTTTTCTAGACACAAAGACTAGAAAAGTACTACTACTAGTATTGCTTAACATAGTAACAGCAAAGGATATTGACAGGAACAATCTAAAATACATCATCTGTGCAAATACCAAAAAGGGCCTTATTAGGTCACTGACTGATGAATTTGTGCAACTCAACTCATATTAACCAAGTGTGCATGGACTGGGGACAAGCATTGTTCCTTACACAGGAGAATATGGTTACGCTCAAATACGTAATTTGCAGAATATATTATCCTATTCTTAGCTAGCCACATTGTACCTTGTTGTTTAGCCATTGAAGGAGGTTCAATTGTACAAAAGAAGACGGGGTCAGGAATCTCAACGCCTGCTAGCAGAAGGCTCTCGACACCACTGGTAGACTTCTTCTCGCCCCCAGCATCTCTTTCAGCTCGGCGTGCTGCAGCTACTGCTGATGCCTTTGATGACACTATGGTATCTCCAGTGGCACTCTATAGATCAACACCCAGTGACCCACAAGACACAGATGAGGGAGAGGAAGGGATATTAAGAACAAAAAAAAACAAAAAACCCACCAAAAAAACCCCACCCACCACCACAAACCCTGACTACCTCTCTTCCTCAAAGCCACTCGTGCTACACTCCACATACTTACTTATAAACAATTACTGTAACTTCTCTCTTCAAATAACTAAAATGATCTGGAATAGGAAAAATTGTGCTCAAATTTAGACTAACCATGAAGAACAGTATTGATAAATGAAAATTTGTTTGTGGATGCCAAAGTTAGTTACATTTTAGAAAATCTGTGCAAAACAGATCTATGCAGCCTGTTCAGACAATAAAATACTGAATTAGTAAACTAATACAAGCAAGTGTGAAACAAACTGATTTAAACTTAAGTTAAACTGTTGCTTTTGGGTAACTTATTTGGAACATTACTCTCCTTCCCCATAGGAGGTCTCTCCACGGCATTACCTTGTATTTTAGGAGTTACAATATAAATACAAGCTCAGAACCACACACCTTCAGTTTTCAGTCCTTTCCACGTAATCAGCACCATATCTCCGAGGCCCATTACTGACATTTGCACATTGCAATATTTAATTTTAGGAGGAAGTACATGTATATGTACTTCAAACAAGCCATGTTTACATATGCCACAATAATCAAGAAAATGTCTGAGATACAACACCATAGAAGTAGTGAAACACTAGTGAAACACGCTCCCTTGCAGAATCAGTATTTTCCATTACCTGTTTTAACCCAACAATAAGGGCAATGTTGCCAGGCATTAGCGATGGTATTTCAATTTGCTGATCAGCAAAAGGCAGCAGCAGCCGGCTCATTCTCTCCCTGAAAATGAAACTCTTCAATTACTCAGGTCTTTAACAGACATTCTAATGCCACACTAAACTACACCTCTATCTTACTCACGTGCAACTTTTGTTAATATTATACACAGCTGATTGAGGTTTCAGTGAACCTGAGTAAATGCGAACAAAAACTAGCGGTCCACGACATTTATCATGGAGAACTTTAAATGCCAGGGCACACAGGTCATCCCTGTACCATTGTCTGCAAAATAAAAAGCACAAGAAAAAGTATATGTGTACTATTAATAGGGGCCGATTTTAAAAAATCATAATTTATACAAAAAGAAATATTAACGCAAGCAGTTCCAGCTCCAGTAGGATATGTAAGATGTCATACGAGACAGCCAATACTAAAAACGATTCCTAGACCCCAATTTTGTAAAATGACAATATCCTCAGATTAAAAATAGACTTTAGAACTCTCAAGAGCAAGTTTGACAACTGGAGATAAATGCATACAATTCCAGTTGCACTGACCAAAGCATGTTCAGTACTTGAGTGCACTTTTATGCCCACACATCTTTACTCTTATTTAACAATTCAAAACAGTAAACATTTTCAAATATATGAATGCTTTGCTGGTATTTTTCATTTTTTCTCCTTTTATGGTTTTCTACTTATTTTTCCTGACCCTCTTTTTCTCCTTGTACTTACAGAAACTCATACGAACGCTCATTAGGGGCAGGCAAGTACATAGTAATAGCATCCAGTAATGGCTGCACTCCTTTGTTCTTCAATGCACTGCCACAGAGTACAGGTACCGCTTTCTGAGCTAGGGTGATTCTGCGGATAGCAGACCATAACTGCAAAAAATATTTATTTTCTGTTAACATGTGAACTACAATTTAGCCTTAAATTGCATTCCAGCTATCAGACATTGCTAACAAATCCCCAGAAGTTAAGAAGTATGTTTGCAAATGTAACATCAGTCATCCTTTCACTGCTTTTGATAAACTCCAAACCATAAGCCTCAATGTTTAGATGCTAAAACAGAATATACTGCTTTTAAGATTTCTAAATGTTTCACGCAGATCTGCAGCTGTTCTGGTTCTTTTTCTAACAGTCCTTTTAATTCAGAGTGTTGTAGCTCACCACTTTCAAGATGCAGTGTCTGAAGATCCAACCAATTCATAGCAGTTGAGATGCTATTTCTGTCAGTAAGATCCAGCAGCTCAGGCAGAAACTGAACTGACTAAACCTGGAAATTTCATTCACTTTTCCCTAAAGCCTGACTTTCAAAAAAAAAAAAAACAAACCCCAACAAACCTTTCTGAACAAAGGTACCCTAGTTTTAAAGTTGTGCCTAGCACTGGAGAATCATCATACTTAGTGCATTATCGTGTAAGATTCATACTAAGTTTGAGTATACTTTGTCCTAAATTCACAGTTCTATAAATTCAGTAAAAAAGCAGGTATAATTTTTTTTTTGTTGATAACGAATGCATATCTGCAAAATCATAACTACCATGTGCCAAAGGAAGAAAAACCCACCCCTTCAGAATAACAGCTAGAAACACTTGTTTATAAATGATGAAATGTCAAAATTACCTTGTCAGCTGGTATTAAGTCAAAATTTTCACTATATTCTCCTAGAACCAGTTCAGCAAATTCATCATCCAGATCTGCAACCTTCAACAGAATTGTTCTTTATTATTTGGCATATAGCAGTTTCACAGATAAGTCACAAATCTTAGTTACTTAGGAAATATAGCTAAACAGAGCAAGAACAAAGCCTTTAAAGACATCAGAGATCATAAACTCGAGCCACAGAAAATAACAGAAATGAAGGTTCCAAGAAAGGACAGCGGGGGGAAAAAAAAACAAAAAAACCAAAGCTGTTGTCAGGCAAAATATCTGTGAGAGAAAGAATGCTTGTACTTCTCCCTGAAACTGAAAAAGCCTGCAGCCATACAGCGACAGCCATGAAGGGTATAGCTGAATGAACTTCAGATCTGCAAACAAGGCGAAGTCTGAAGTAAGCAGCAAGTAACCTTCGCAAGTCAACCTACATACAGCTGGAAAAAAAGACAAGCCTTCAGGGCATTTTGACCTTCTTCATGCCAAAGGCTTGTAGGTTCAAGAGCTCATCTGTGTTTTCAAACTCTACCACTTAGCCTGACAAATAAGTTAACTACTCTCTAAATCTCATGTCACATACACCGTTGCACTGCCATAGACGCGGGATACCCCAAATGCAGGAAGGCACTCTACCCCTCTAGCGGCTACGACAGCAGTTGACCAAATACTGAAATGAATCCTTCACAAGCAGTTAGAAGTCTAATCAAACCAATAGAATCATAGAACGGTTTGGGTTGGAAGGGACCTTCAAAGGTCATCTAGTCCAACCCCCCTGCAAGGAGCAGGGACTAATAACTAAAACATGAGGGATAAAAGAAAGCATTAATTTAATTAAGTGAAAGTAAAGTGTGCAAGATAGCTGGTATTCGAACTACTAAATTTTATAGTGTTTCTGATAAAGAGTATAAACAGGATAGAAAGCATATTAAAAAATATTTAAGGAACAAGACGTTATCGCAATTATCACACTCATGGTCTGCCCCTTCCTGCTTCAGGAAGGGCCCAGAAACAAAAGGAAAAAAACCAACACTGCTCTTACAAAACTTTCTACATGTCAATACATTTCTTAAGATAAGAGGCTGAGTAATAACATCCCCATTTAAAACGTTGAAATTTTGAAAACCAGATTGTGTATGTGTTTTACTGAACTCACAGCAATATAAAACGGATCACTCTGATTCTGGTGTTTTAAAGGAAACAGAAAGCCTAGCATCATCTGCTTATGCACTTGCACAATGTTATATGAAGTTGTACTGAGGGCAGCCCTTCCTGAGATAAAAACAGTTGTTACCTCCATATTTTTGCTTACAAAAGCAAGCATTCAAATGTAATCACTACTATACTTTTAAGTTATACAAAAGCAGATCGGATGTAAAAAAATAACAAAGGATGTAAAAAAAAAAACCAAAACTTTTTCCTTTGAAAGAAGACTTGCTTAGAGTCTCTCAAGTACAATCAACTCTTTCAATATAATTACATAAATCACATGAAATTGTGGGACCTTAGAATGCCAGCTGAGAGAAGAAAAACACTCTGGACAAATTATTTCAAGTGTTCTGCACTGCTCAAGAGGCAAATTACTCTTTTACTTCCATTAATTCTTCCATTCTTTACCCCTTCTCAACTGTCAACTGGCAAAACCTGTTGCAGGTTGCAACATGGCAACTCCGGTTGGACAAAAAGAAACAATGTTTCGCTACAAGGATGATCAAGCACAAGGAGAGGCTGCCCAGACAGATTGTAATCTCCACCCTTAGAGACTCCAAAATTCAACTGAAGAAGGCCTGAGCAACTAATGCTGAAATTAGCCCCAATTTGAGCAAATCACTGCACCAGACAGCTCCAGTGGGCCCTTTCAGCCTATTTTAAATACTGTTCTAAATAACAGTTTTAAATATATTATGCATTTACTTTAGAACTTTACTTGTTCTATTAAGGTATTTCTGGCATCCTGGACTTCTTGGAACAGGTTGGGATCATCAGCCTCCACCAGCAGCTTTTGCTCAAAATTTTTTCCATCATCCAAATCAGAAGTAGGTTTCCAAACTATTTGCTCCTTAGTCACAACATCAACCAGTCCTCTGAAGGTCTTGGCTTCACCAATGGGCAACTGCAGACAGAGTGGAGATTTTAGACAGCTGCAAAACATTACGAAAGGAGCTCCATTCCAAAGAAAGCAAATAAACATTTAATTTCTAAGCTCACCTGTAAAAGCAAAGGCTTTGTCTTCAACTTTTGTTTGATACTCTCAACAGCGTATGTAAAACTGTATAAAAAAAAGATACTAAGTTACAGAAAACTTAACAACATAGTAAAATATGCAAAAGATAACACAAAAATATGCAGCTGCACAAAGATGTATATAGTAACTATTAACATAATTAGTTTGCTCTATGCTTAAGACAAAAATTTTAACTTGACTAGATACATTCTCTCACAAGGTTTTTAGCAATGATTAAAACAACTGTCTAAATACCTTGCCGTGGTTTTGTCCATTTTATTCAAAAAGCAAATTCGTGGTATCTGATGTTTGTCTGCTTGTCTCCACACTGTCAGAGTTTGGGCCTAAAGGAAAAGACAAAATGGAAATACTAGTGCAATAGCTGAACTATACACTCCCCAAGACCACCGAGGGAGCAAGTTCAGAGTACAGAAAGTAACTGTGCTGAATGTGTTGCAACAATCCCGTATCCAGCCGCACAGTTGAACTCCACAAAAGAGCTTTGTCTCATCTCATCTCAGCTGCTGTCATTCCGCCTCCTTCACTAAGGGCACACAGGCATACGGGCCACAGAATATGGAGAGGAACTGAGCATTACAGGGGATATATCCAGAAAAACTCAGTACCCTAGAGACTTAAGACTTTACTGCCAAGCTACCTAGGCAGACACAAGCAAGGTTTCGGTGGCTACACATACAACACTAAAATCTGCTGTGGTTTTGCTAGCAATATGTGTACTGCTGAGCCATTCACAATACACATTTTTTGAAAGTTTAATTAGGTATATACGAAAATAATTTCAGATTCAGAAATAGTCTCTTACTAATACATGGAAACAATGCAAGGATTTCCTACACAGTTTTAGAAAAACACAAGCAGATCTCATTGTTTTGGTTTTGGAGGTGGCAGCTGTTACTCAGTTCAGGTTCACTAAATGCTTTCCAATAGCAGGTTAAATGATGTGACTCACACTGATCGAGAGTTCTCTCATGCCTCATCTAGGAAACAGGTCATGAAATCACTATGTTCCATGGGACATAACATGGAACTTTTCTACCGGATTGAACTGCTCAAACCTCTCACACTATAAAGTCAAATTCTGGCCTACCTATGCCTCTTCTGCATTATGCCGCAAAGGGCATGTTAAATAGGCCATTGGGGGGGGGAAATTATGGCTGAAAATTACTCATTTTCTACACAAAATCTGAGCAACCTAATCTAGTCAAATATGTCCCTGCTCCTTGCAGGGGGGTTGGACTAGATGACCTTCATAAAAAGGACATGGACCAGTTGGAGAAGGTCCAGAAGAGGGCCACAAAGATGATCGGAGGGCTGGAGCACCTCTCCTATGAGGACAGGCTGAGAGAGTTGGGGCTGTTCAGCCTGGAGAAGAGGAGGCTCCGGGGAGACCTGATAGCGGTCTTCCAGTACTTCAAGGGAGCCTACAGGAATGACGGGGAGAGACTGTTCAGTAGGGCCTGTTGTGACAGGACAAGGGGTAATGGTTTCAAAACAGAGGGAGATAGATTCAGATTACATATTAGGAAAAAAAATTTTTACAATGAGGGTGGTGGAACACTGGCACAGGTTGCCCAGAGAGGTGGCGAATGCCCCATCCCTGGAAACATTCAAGGGCAGGTTGGATGCAGCTCTGAGCAACCTGATCTGGTTAAAGATGTCCCTGCTTCTTGCAGGGGGGTTGGACTAGATGACCTTTGAAGGTCCTTTCAACCCAAACCATTCTACAATTCTATGAAAATGAGAAATGAACAGGCATTGATTTCTTTCCACTGGTGGAGCTAGCCAGAAGCATTCCCCTCAATGAACGTTTGTAAAGGACAGCAACAAAACAACACCTTCAGACTTTAATGAGAATCCCACTTATCTGTCCCTGTTTACCATGGAAACTCCTGTACACTATGGGCACTTGAAATTAAATGCTCAGCTTCCTGAAGCTGAATTGATTAAAGCATCAAAAGACATAATACAGAGCAAC
>WHYT01016719.1:3957-41828 GCA_009806455.1 Tetrax tetrax
TACCTCAAGGGGGCCTACAGGAAGGATGGGGACAGGCTGTTCAGTAGGGCCTGTTGGGATAGGACAAGGGGTAATGGGTTTAAATTAGAAGGAGGGAGGTTTAGATTAGATATTAGAAAAAAAATTCTTTACAATGAGAGTTGTAGAGCACTGGAACAGGTTGCCCAGAGAGGTGGTGGATGCCCCATCCCTGGAAACGTTCAAGGCCAGGCTGGATGAGGCTCTGAGCAACCTGATCTAGTCAGGGATGTCCCTGCTTCTTGCAGGGGGGTTGGACTAGATGACCTTTGAAGGTCCCTTCCAACCCTAACCATTCTATGATTCTATGATTCTATGATTCTATGATGGTTTTATTCTTGTACCACTGATGTGAATGCGACAGGGCAACATAGTGACTAGTCTGGAGTCTTTCCATCCTACAAATTACTTATTTTATTAAAAAAATCCCCCAAGTAAGGGAAGACGCAAGAGTGTAATAGAATTTCTTAAGACTTCCAGTGTTATCTGAGAAATTTTATTTCATATATATATAAGCTGCCTGTTTTTATAATGTGGAATTCTTCTTCTACATTTGCAATTAAACTCTTAGCTTGTGAAGCAAATTAAATTAATTCCAGGAGTTATTTAAATATAACCTATCAGCCCATGCTCTCCTCCACCCCAGCAGAACAGCAACACGGTCACTGGAGGTTGTGATGGTGCAGAAGGAGCCCAGTGCAGCCTCTGGTTCCCAGTGCCCCAGAATCTCCCTCTTCCCCCCCATCAGCCCAGCCTCTGCTCCCTCCCTGCCTCCACCTGACACCCCGAAAGCTGAAATCACGTTCAACAAGCAGCATTTCCAAAATCTCATAGATCTATTTAGTCAGGCAGTGGTTACACATAAAAAAAAGTACAGTAGATATTTCATTATTTTTATAATCTAGCCTTAAAATCTGTATTAAATGTAGTACATTTTTATCCTTATAGATATTATTTTTATTAGGGAAAATATAACAGATTCCTATAAATTTTTTAAGCTTACAACTGTAAAACTTAAAGCGCCACATTACTACGTGCTCTTATTTTCATCCCGTTGTCGTGTGGGATAGAGTTAGATCTTTATCTACCAACATCATCCACGCTAACCTTGCCAGATTGAGTTTGTGAAAACTTTTGGGGTATTGATCCCTCCCGGTTTCATCACGTCGTCTCCAGCAGATTGCTTTTGGGCTCGGCGCCGAGGGAATGCTGATGAGGGAGGCCTTGTTCCTTGTAAAACTGACGGAGAATGACAATGAAGCTCCTGCTAGAAACGTCCTGCTTGGGGAATTACGGCTGCGAGAGAGGCGAAGGTTAAATGCAGATAATAATACCGGCAAGTCGGCGCAATAAATCTAATTGTACTGCGGGAGCCTTAGAGTAGCGCTGGTTTGCACAGGAGGGGTCTAAGGCTGGACATGTAGGGCTGGATGCAAAGGAGAAGGTGACTCCTTCCTTTCTGCGTGGTGGGAGAGGGGTTTGGGCGCAGAAAGGAGTCAACCCCGTGGCCTGCATGCTCGTCCGGCACCTAGCTCCTATCCAAGAGCGGCAAATAGCCCCTGCCCTACAAAGTTTGCTGATTCTGGAAGAATTTTAATGTTTCCATAGTAACATAGCTAAGCAGAGATTTGCAGGATTTGACTTTTAGATTTAGGTGTGTAAATTCTGCCTAAATCCATTTCAGGCTTCAGGGCTAAAAATAATATTTTTTTAAAGCACTAATAGTCCAAACATCCTGGGAGCTAATTTTTTACTTCATTTTGGAGTTACCAGTGCAAACTGTGACAAAGAGATTGTTCTTGTTTCTTACTGCTTGTCCTTTCCTCTTGAAGAAACAGCGTTCAGAAAGTTGGGGCTGTCCCTTCCCTGCGGCAGCACCTCTGGGACCGGCTGCCCCGAGGGGCTCTGCCATCTCCATCCCGTGAGGTTTTTCAAGACCTGGTCTTCAACAAGCTGGTTGGACCCTGCCTTGAGCAGAAGGATGAGCATCACAAAACACAGGTAACCCTGTGCTGCTCTGATGGGCAAAGTATGGTGCCAGCTAGCATAATTTTACTTTTTTGGCTGTGCATATATTAACAAGCAGAGACCTGAGCAGCTCTGGGAGATGGAATGATCCCCGAAAGCGGAAGGTGGGATTCCCCAGTCCCTGCCCTTCACCACCTGCTGTGTGGCACACGCGGTGCTCCCGGCACGATCTATCTTCACAGGCTGATGCTGCTGCAACATAAATGCAGAGGGAAGAACAAGACCAAAATTTTCCTTTTTCTCACAGTTTGAAAAAATCTAGAGACGGGATTTTACTACTCTCTGAAATAATCCTTTGGGGAAATCGCTGTTTATCTACAACAACTGAGTAATGCAAATTAAAAGCATATATAATTTTTTTAAAAAAACTTGGTATTTTTCCACATGGGCCCAAAACTCCCTGAAGGTGCAGATTAACACAGCCAAAAGTTGGAGTCTGTTGCAATGATGGGAGAATAGTACTGATATCCCTCTGTTCATAATAAGTGATGGGAAGGGGAAGAGTTACGTACAAATGTGGAGGTAATTACATTCCAAACAGTAGCACAGGAAAAACAGAATGACAAAGGCGGCAGCAATTAAGAATTGATGAGAGCTATAGCACAGAGATGAGTGTATTAGTGCAATAGATTTTAAGTGTAGGTAAACAGAAATGATATTTCAGGGAGAGCGTAGACAGCATGATACAATAAAACAAGAATACAGTAGGAAAAGAAAAATGCAGTGAATGAACAAACGTTAATTACTAATTGTAGAGCAGCAGCACAAAAAATACGCACAGCTTGGTACAGAGCTTAGCAAATACACACAGCTTAGCTCTGTGCAGAGCAATTTTTACTACCTGCTTTGCTCCCCAAACAGAACAGGAACAATTTGCCACACGCTCACAGCCTCAACTTTGAAGAAACGGTGCAACTTAGTGCAGAATCAGGGTCAATCACTGTTGCTGCTTTTTAACCCTGGTAAAGAAATCTTTGCACCTGCTCTGCCAAAAGTGTTCTGTCTAAGGGAAATTGTGAAGTTCAGAAAGTACTGTTTGATTTCTTTAAAGGACAGGGATAAGAAATGATGCCAGTGGATGGAAGGCAGGCAAAAGTGATGCGATGAGAGGTGTAAGGTAATAGGGAACACAAATAGTTGGCAGCAAGTCACAAAAAGGCGTTATCGTTTGGTTTGTAAGAGCTGTAAACCCGGCTGCTGGGATCCACTGCCGGGAAAATATTGCAGAACACAGCATGTACCTGGCGGCTGGAGACATCAAGGTGTCACTCATCCAATTTGGTTGAACAAAACCCTGCCTTGCTGGAGCCCTCTGATCTCCACCCATCCCTGTCCCACACCCAGGGACCCCCTGGTCCCACCATCTTCCGGTGCAGGTGGCTCCAGCCCAAGCTGCTTCTGCACCGTCAGCACCCTCTGCGACCCGCCCTGCGCCCGGACACCCCTCGCCTGCACCGAAACACAATATTCCCACAGGTTTTAGGTGCTACAACACCACGGTTTCTGGTAGACTAATTCAGGATATTGTTAAAGAGCAATCCGACGCACTCTGCATCAGAAATTATATTTGTAATATGGGAGTCACTTGGAGCTGGGTCAGTCTCTACAAAAAGAAGACGGCATGACAAAAATTGTTCAAACGCGTCGTACAACCGGTGCTATCAGGCTTCGTAAAATTCAATTAAGCTGAAGTTCGTTATTTGTGTGATACAAAACTCAGCAATCCAGTGTTTAACTTAAATGTCTTCAGAAGCCGATCATGGAACCTGGAATACATCTAGGTTATGAAACAAAGTAATTCCAGAGTAAATGCAAACGGCGCCCAGCGCACATCGGTTAATGTGTCTGTTTGGGAGCTTCGCATTTTATTCTGGAGTTTTAGCTTCTATGACTCTGCCCAAACTTTTTGCAAATGACAGGAATCAGAAAAAAAAAACATTTAAAAAATCAGCAAAAGCAACTTGAACCATAAAACCCCTCTTCCCTCTGTTTTCTAAAGCACCCGTTGAATTTGGGTGGCTCCCTTTTCCACATGTCCAAGTTGAAGTAACTCAAAGCAAACTAGTTTTCAAAACCTGCGTATTCGGTACGGCCGGTTCGAGGGCTTAGCGAGGTGCTAAAAACGAAAGCACCAGAAATTAAAAAATTACAATCCAATTAATGTGAATGAGATCCATCTTGTACATCTTTGATATCTCCAGGTACTGAAAATCTTGTGTGCTATGTGACATGTAGCGATTAAAACTCTGCTCAGGAATTACTGAAAATTGTGGAATTTGAATAAAGCAAAACAAATAAAACAAAACTGAGGTTCACACTTTCTTTATTGTAATTTTTCTTGGAAGGAGCAGGTCTGACTCTGCTTGTGTTCTCCAGCCATCCCTAACTTCAACAAACCTTCGCTCAACCTGCTGAAATAATACATTTGGCTATGAAACGCTACCCTTTATTTCCTCCCCTTGCTTAAATCATCATTTCTGTGGCTGATTGTGTGACCAGAGGATGTGGAAATCCCAGGGACTGCTGCCAGACTGGCGCTCAGCCCACAGCGCGCTGTAACGCGAGGTGCCAGCCGATCCCTTCACTCCCTTTGCAAGTGTCGCTTTTCCGATACGACATCAGGCTGGGTCCGAGAACTTAATTAAGGGGGAAATATGTTGTGCTGGCTGTGGCAAAGAAAACAATTGGCTTTTACAGTTTTGGGGCTGCAAGCACTAGTTTGTTGCTTATCACATCAAAACCAAACAAAAAGGCAAATCTGCAGGTCGCCCCTTCTCCTACCCTGGGCATTCAACATAATGCATGGAAAACTGGGGTTACTGGCACCAATGACAGCGACGCTTTGCCAAGGATGTCAGGCTCCAAGATGGTTGTGTGGTGATGTTTCGGATACTTAGAAGCCTACCAGCCAGCTGGTAGAGTCTAGTTTCACATTTTTAGGTTGCAATGTGTGCCTCTGGGGTGAAACACGCAGGGCTATGCTGCTGCTGGCAGTGCTGGTGGCAACCCCCAGCAGATGCTGGCTCCTCGCAATCTACCCAAGGGTTTGTAGTTAGTCTTAACGAAGCAAAGGCAGGGACTCCATCCCTGGGCAGCTGAAAACAGTTAGAGAAGGGAAAACGCTCAGGTGGCAGCAGCTGCTGGGTTTTATAAAAGCAGGAAGAGAAGGCGGTTGAGTCTTTCCTCTTCTGGTAGCACCATAGTTTTGGGGGTGGGTTGGTTTTGGGCCTTTTTTGCTTTCTGCTGCCAATGAGGCACCCAAATATCTGTAGGGCTGTGTCTGTCCTCCCCCTTCCCTCTCTCCAACCCATCCAACTGCTGGAACCAAGAGAGGAAACCTTACTTCTCCCTACTCTCCAGTTATGCCAGAGGTAAGTTTTGTCATGAGGACGCTACTCAGCTCAATGCAGCTTATTGCAACTACAAGAAAATGTGAAGTCTCTAACTTACTCTTCTCTACTTCTGCAAGAGAGAGTATGAATAACTCACTAATAGTTATTTTTTTAAGGATAAAAGTTAGTTTTTGTTTTAGTTGGCTTTACAGCTACTGCAGAGCTTTGACTTTTTTAAGCTATCATGTTTGTAACGTACCTGTGTTGGAGTATGGATGTTAGAAATCTGTTTTAACATATAAAATGCATTCCAAGTGTTGTTGGTTTTTTTTTTTTAAGTAGGCTTTGAAAAATCAAATCCCTTTCTTTTTTTTTGAAAAAGTATTTAATTTGTCCTCTTTCCTTGTCAGACCCACTGATACTTAATTCTTATAGACTCAAATGATTTCATGGTGCCACTTTTGTCTCTAAGTGAACAAGTGCATAACAACGTTGAATGAGGCAGGCATGGGCAATGAGTAACAACTAGAGAAGGCAGATGCTGCTTTTGATTCCTGAAGAATTTTCTTCAGCAATAATGCATTTTGCTTCTTGGCTGCAGAGAGGACAGGGTGAAATGTGCAGGGAGGAAAAAAACTAAACACCTTATAGTGGAGATCTTGTGTGCTCTGTAGTCCATCCGTAGGACTTGTAGCCAGGGTACCATAAGTGATGCTGGGGAACTCGTGCCTATCTCAGGCCATGCTTGTTTGGAAGATACCTCATTCTGAGGATAAACTTTTTTATAGAGGTTGCCTGTTTTGTATTATTGACATTCAGGCTATCAGATGTTTTCTTATATTGGCGTGTGTCAGACCTATTAATGCTGGCTGAGAACCGGGTGCTCTATATGATGGGGTGGCCAAGCAAATGTGCATGAGGAATAGACATCACTTTGTAACAGCTCTTATGCCAACCAAAAGCTTTATTTATTTCTTCAGGAGGAATTAATGTAGCTTGCTTTATACTTCTGTGCTCAGTGAAATAGAAGTCTAAAAAAAAAAAAACAAACCCACAATCTTAGCAACTAATCAACAATGTATGTTTTCTGTTTTGTTCTGCTAAATGAAAATATTGGCTAAACAAAATTCTGTATCTTATCACGCTGTTTAGTAGGAATGTATGGCCTTCAGTAGCACAGATTATATCAGATTAATACTTCTCAGAACTTACAGCTGCCACATGTGAAGGGGTAATTACCAGCTCTGGTACAATCCACTCTGCAATATATGGGCTATTCCCCAAGATTTACTGTGAGCACAGCAAATGAGCAACGAAAGCTGCCTGAGCAAAAATCTTAACAAGAAGCAGAAATACAGTGCTGCTTATTTCAGAGTTTGTGAGGTACTACCTTTTCCAAGACATCACTAATCTTAACTCTGAAATGACTAGAGATGGCAGCTTTAAAAAGCTAACCTGAAATCTCTGAAGGTTTAACTATTTAAATACTCAAGTTAGATACATTTTTTGCTTTTTATTTTCCTTCCTCACAGACAAAAGATTAACAGGAGTTCAAAGGGAGTGTGTAATTTGATCAAATTCAAGGAGGGACTGGTAACTGTGAGGGTGTAATCTCTGGCCTACATGTCCAAGAAATCATGGGCAGATTTCTAAAGGATTTTGTTCTTGCTTCCTATTCTATTTAACTTCTGTAGCAACCACCATTTAGTGTAAAATATATGTTGGGCTACAGAGCATCTGGTTTTCATGTGTGGGAAAGTTGACTTGCCATCATCAAATGTTTGCACTGCAATCATGGCATGGGAACTTATTTAAAAATAAACAAACAAAACCCACACACCACCACAAACCCATTACAATTACGTTTGTCTTGAGGAATTGAGATGATTACCAAAAGGTATTGCTGAGCAATACTGACATATTGTGCTTCATGGACTGTGCTCCCTCCATGTAGGGGTTCATCCTTGTGGCTCCACACCTCTGCTGCACCCACGCTGTCCCCTGTGGGTGTCCCTGGCCAGCAAACACTATGTGAGACCCACTTTTCTGCAAATATGTGCAATAGAAATGCAGTAAGACTGAATAGTTAGGGAGGATAAATACATCTTATTTGTCATAGAGAAGCATATGGACTCATTGTGGAGCAATTGCTACAAATTTTGACTTGGGTGGCTTTGGGATTCTCTTCCTTGCTTATGTTACAGCCTTATTCATGTTCTCACTTCCTCAGGCTCAAAATTTCAATTATTTTTCTTTCAAACTCAGGAAAAGGAAAGGCACATAACTTTATACTCTCTGTCCCTGTTCCCTCTTGAATGTATCACCCAAGGAAGCTGAATGGGTGAACTAAAATGAAATAGAAATTGTTCTTGTTCCACGTGACCACCTTCAGGACAGAAAAAAGGTTGTGACTTCTTGAAGAGTGAATGAACACATGCCTTTTTTTTTTTTTTCCTGACCAGGTGAAAACAGTGCAGGAACTCTTTCAAGGGTATGTCCTAGGAGACAAACTATTTTGCTTGTGTTTTAAGGTGATCCAGAAGAGTAAGAGATGAATACAGGAAAACCTTTTGATACCTGCAAAGCCCTTCGAAGAGATGGGCTGAGGTTATTCTGGGTACTATATCTTTAAGGGGGCCATGGGAAAAAGGCCCTTTTAGATATTATTTAAAACTAATGTGAATAAAAATGCAGGGAAACAAATTACTGTTTCCTTTTCTTGCAGTCCACTTTTAAAATATTTTAGAAGCATTTGTATCCTTTATAGAACTACTAGATAATCATTTTGGTCTGTTAGCCTTATTTAGATAACTTCCATGTGCTCCCAGTTTGTTTTAGCATGGGAACATGCCATATGCACTGAGAAGATCAATGGGAAGAGATGAGGACATTTTTTCAGGTTGTCAGGAAGTAATATATTCTTTTACTACTCAGGAAAGTTATACTCTAGAAAAATAAGGGTATTCTGTTTCAATTCACACTAATGAATTGATTTATACTAACATATCACATGTGTAAGTTTCTTGAGCATTAGCAGTGTATTGCAGCATAGCACTTAAATTTAAATATTGTTTATGTAGCTATTAGAGCACTAACTAGTCAAAAACCATTAAAACTGGATAGAAGGTGAACGTATTTAACCACTTGAGAGTGAGAATAAGGTTGGATGGATAAGTATTGAAAGTCAGAGCATTTAAAAACCTAGAAAAGAATTAAAACAATTAATACACTAATTTTATCCTCATATTTAGTGAAAGGTTCTGCACCAGTGAGTCAAAGATCTCTGCTGAAGTTATCTGATATGCAACTGCATGATGCTACTGACTGCAACATTAGAGGCTGAGGATGTTCTTGGCATGTAACTGACTTCTTTCATATTTCAAAAATTGTCTTTCACAAGGAGCAGTATGTGCTGTAGGACTTGGGGGTCAGCAGAGCAGAAATGATACACAATGAGAGTGGCTGCAGTGAAAGAACTGAGGTGGGGGCTTTGAATGTAATTTCTGACTCTTCTGGCTTGGAAAGAAAATACTGCTGTCTGGAAATAAGGAGGTGTAGTTTATTTTCTTTCAGGCCACTACTTACTAATGCCTAAACAACCTCTTAGGCAGTACAAAATCCCTTCACCTGCTGTTTATCCTTTGAGGTTTATACCTTCTAGATGCTGAAGCATGGTATAACTTTGATAATTTTCCTTAATTGGCTTCTTAAATTGAGAATGGAACCCAGGTCTGAGAAGTTAAGTCAGTGCAGATAGGTTTTGGGTATCTTCATTCTTTACTTACATCTGCTTACCACAGATGAAACCAGAAAGAAGATTATCCTAACTTCAGAACTCTTGGTTTTGGAGTCTGCCAACTCCAGCTGCAATTTTTAGGTCTTTATTATTCCACAAACACATCTTGGGGGACAGAAGAGACTATTTGTAGGTGTTTTGCTGTATGTTTTACAAGGTGCATCCAATCATCCACTGCAGGAACTGCTGGGATTTACCCTAGAAGAGAAAGTGAAATATGTTTCTAGCCAATGGGGAATAGCTCATTCCGTCACTGAGAATACACATTCCTAATCACACTTAAATGTGTTTGGTTGTACATTTTAAACAAGGAATTAGAATCACAGGATGGTTTGGGTGTGAGGGGACCTTTCCAGGCCACCCAGTCCAATCTTCCTGCAATGAGCAGGGACATCTCCAACCAGATCAGGTTGCTCAGAGCCCTGTCCAGCCTGGCCTGGAATGTTTCCAGGGATGGGGCATCCACTGCCTCTTTGGGCAACCTGGGACAGTGTTCCACCACCCTCAGTGGGGAAAAAACTTCTTCCTAATATCTACTCTGAACCTACTGCCTTCTATTTTAAAACCATTACCCCTTGCCCTATTACAAAAGCCCTGCTGAATTAATCTTTTTTTTTAATAAACAAACATGAATATACTGATGCAATACAACCGTATATCCTAAAGAGATGTGGTAGTTGTTTTGTCTACCTGGTGCCTGCCAAGGCGACCAGACTGCCCTGGCCAGAGGGTGCCTTGATACCTGCCAGGGTTGGGTACCTTGGAGCAAGACCCTGACAAGCCACATCCTGCAGGCAGGAACTGCTCATGGACTGTGAAAAATACTGAGCTTGGTGGCATGTTTGGGGCTGAACAGGGCAGGATGCTCCTGTGGCCTCAATGCAGTTGCAACCCTCCAGGGACAGGATAAGCAGGCTATGAAGCTTTGACAGTTTCATATACCAGGCATAAATAACTTTTTTCCCTCCCTTTCCTTTACCTTGGCCCTTCAACAATTTAAGTATTTGAACAGTTTAAGGTTGTTTTTCTGCTTATGTGACTATTTACAGGCTAGCTGTGCAACCTCCTGTATATGTTCTCTCAGCAGGCCCAATTATACTGAAATTGTGTAGAGAGTACTAACAAAGCTTGAAATTACAGTGTGTACATCTACTAAAATACCTGAACTGATTAATCTGATTTCTGGATTAATTAATTACTTCCTCATTAGTAAGAATAAAGAATGCCTCCCATTAAAGGATAAAAATTCATGAGCAAGAACAGCAGCAGGAGAACCTGCACTAAGCCAGGCCATAAAAGAAACTTGAGTAAAACAGTTTCTTTGTCTGACTTTTTTACCTTGCCAGGTTTCTCTGACTCAGGACCAAATAGATCTTGGCTGTTAAACCCTGCAAACCTTCTTTTGCTGAAATTCTGTAGGTTTGTTCTCCGCCTGCAATGGCTTTTTCTTTAAAACAGCCAGACCGTAAAGTGCAGAAAGTGGTGTTTCTAGTGGTCCGTGGTCCCCTCGATGTGCTGACTCTGCTGTAACACGCTCCTGCACGCATCCTGTCAGGCTGTTCCTTCTTCCAGCAGTACGTTATCGGCGCAGCAATGGCAGAGGATTTATCACCATGGGAATGCTGTTGTCCTGAAGTAAACTGGGAATGGAAGGATCAAGGCTTTCAGATCATTCACAAATAATATGAAATAACTTTCTTTAACATTATAACATAGGATGGTAAAATCACCTTGCTTATTCTATTCCTAGAAAGGAAATATGGAGATAATTTATTTTATGGAACAGTTATGCCATGTTATAAATTTCCTATATATATATTTGTAGGAGACAACCACTTTGTGTTTTGATTATACAAAGTGCAGCAACACAATTGTACAAATCACCAAGTTTTTCTTCCACTGCGGTAAATTACTGCAGCGCTTCCCTCTTCTGCAGCTCAGTTGCTTTACGTTTTGTGAGGATTGGTCGTTTTAACCACTATGGTTTTTTTTGTATTTAAACTGAAACCCAGTGTGTACCCAGCCACTCCCTTGAGCACCCTTCCAGTGGGACAGCTCTTGGTACTTGGCTTCAGGAAGAGCTCATGGCAAAAATGGCATTTAAAGAACATTGGTATAGGAAATGTCTGAGGAGAGGAGGGAATAGTATGGTTTGGACAATATTAAAAAAAAAAAAACAACAAAACACAAGAGAAATAGCAGAGTCCTACAAAACAATTAATAGCATGAGGAAGGCTCGTTAGATGTTCCCACTTACGCTTTCAGACGGGAACACGTTGTTTAATGGAAAGGTAACACACTTTGAACACACTGAAAAAGTTACCACACACAATGCACAATTAATTTCAGAGCTTTTTATCACTAGACAACTTTAAGACCAAGAGCTTAGAAGGATAAAAAAGGGATTATATGATATTCATGTGGATAATGAGAAGATCAAGATTTATTGCAGGAAATCAGAATGCATAAGAAATCCTTGTGTTTTTAGGATTTAAACTGACAGGATCACTAAACATTAACTGACAGGAGTAAGTAGTAACTTCCCTGAATGCGGGTTTTTCACCATTAGGTTTTCTGCACCCTTTTTAAAAAATTTCATTATTACACTTGTTACCACTAGCCCGGATAAGATTTAAGATTGCATAGTCTGTGAGACTAAGACATACACTAGAATTTTAAAATCCCTAGTAGCTTTCAAGAGCAAAGAGTTGTTCTGGGCATAGGTTTGGAAGTATTTACAACACTGCGAAGGCTTCTTTGAAGTATCTTAAACGTGCAGTAAAACTGAGGTTCAACCTTTTAAGGATGGAAAACGCGTGCTTTGAGGGGAGGAGGATTTTTCTACAGAATTTATTGTCGTCACTTTCAGCACAGAGACACGGGCATGTGTCTGAGTACTTTGGCTCCTAAACACTGGATGGAACTGTTATGTCTTCCCCTGGGCCCTGCTTTTCACTGGGCCTGCAGCAAGGTGAGGTACACCTGCAGCTCAGAAATGCTTCAGGTCTGGTTTCTAAAGCTTCCTCCAGACATTTCTACGCTCATTTCTGTGTGGTTTTAAATCCGCTTTAGTCCCGAAGGACTTCAGGAGTTCGGCAAATCTCTCAAATTCAGGAGTTCAGTTAACCGAGCAAGTTAAGTTGTGAGGAGACACTTGGCCAGAGCAGCCAAGGTCCATCTGGCGGTGATGGAGCCCTAAATGCCCGTGGTTTTCTCCTTTTCAGTCTCTCTTGTCTCTCTGAGGCTTCACAAAGGATAATCCTCCCTCAAGCACTTTGCTAAACGAGCTTTACAGGGCTACGCTTGCAATCTGCAGATTGAAGTCAAGAGCTCCTGATTGCTTGTGAAAATCAGATCTCACTTAGAGCTCTTATGTCATTACATTTGTCATAGAAAATATTTCACACTATTTTGGAGTTTTTTAATCATGGATCATGATTATTTATCATAATAAATGATTTTTTAAAAAATCAGGAGTAAGTGAAATCAGACTATAATCTTAAAAAGACTGTCTTGTGGATGGCTGTAATCTAGGCCGGGAAAAGGGGAGATATCCCTGAAACAAAGAATTTTATAGGAAACTAATGTACAGGCATGGTTTTCCATGTACAATTAATCTGTTACAGTTCTAATTCTAGGATTTTGAGATGGATTAATAATGATATGCCAAAAAAGATGCAGAATTAACCAGTGAGACTAAGGAGGGAATATTTGCTTTTAGTCGTTATATTTTTGCCAATCAAAATGCCTACTCTTAAGTAATGAATGAATAATCTATTCAAAGATTTAGCTCTGTTTTATTTCCTTCAATACTATATTGTCTTATGAAGCAATTTACAAACTTGGTGAGAAACTGTGCAACATAATGTGAAAATATATTAGTAACTGTGTCCAGGCCCTGATCAAAATTGATAGATTTCTGCGGGGCAGATCATAAATTCAATGCTCCCCTTAATACAGTCCTTTTATTATTACTCGCATATTGGTTGTTGCTATGCCACTGAAAACTAATTTAAGGGTATATAAAAAATTTTGTTGCTGGAATGGTGAGACCAACATATGAAGCAGTGAATGCTGAATTATGATTATCATTCACTTTTAAGCTTTTTTGGTCTAACTTAGATTCCAACAGAGTTAAGAAGGACAATTCTTAAAAAAAAAAGAGGTTAAACTGAACACCAGTTCAGTTAAATAAAATTCTTTATGTATAAATAACAGCAAAGAGCCACTAATTCTTGCTAAGGGATATTATTGACCTAAAGAGAAACCTCAGATCTCAATAGGTAGGTTTGGCCGTAAGATTTTTTTTAACTAAGTGAAATGAACTGAAAAAAATGACCTGAAGTTGAGTATTGTAACATATTATGTTCCACAAAACTGTGTTTCAATGAGAAAGAGTTGCCAAAAAAAAATGATGTTATTAAAACTGGTAGAAAAATTAGGAAAAAAACCAATTGTATATTACTTGGACACCGCAACTAAGCAGTACAGATCCTGTTGCTGCTGCTTCTGGCCTGTGTAGACCACATCAATAGAGAGCCCACCTATAGTGAAACTGTATGGACAAAAAAGACAGTCTAGTGTCATGAAATTGTATGAGAACTAAATGACTTGGACTTAAAGCAGGTAAAATACAGGGTAACACTGATAAGGTGATTAGAGAAGGTTGACTTTGTGCTCCTTTGGGGAGGAGAGCTGTTCATGCAATACAGAACAAATGCCCTCTTCTTTCCCTTTTATTAGCAAGAAGCTGGCTACCATCTCCGCATTTCTATGACCTGTTTCTTGTAGAACAAAAGGTTAATTCTGAACACTTAAGTTCCTAAGAGAAGTTCTGATATCTGTTTATTTTTACTTTAGGAGAGCAAATTCTCATTTGTAAGAGAGCTCTCAAGGACCTGGTCAGGAAATACTCTTGATGTTTAACACCTTTGAATAAATAGAGCTAAAACAATTAGAAATGTCAGTTTAGAAGTGTTCTTACTTAATAGCACATGGAGTAAATCAGTCCAGCAAATGAGATCCTATTCCAGAAGAATACTAAAATCCAACTGCTTCTAGAGGGGCAGCCACTAGCTTTTATAAAAGACATTAGAAACTGCTTTTGGAATTTGTTGGCATCTTCCCATTATTCTTGGCAGTTTCAAGTCGTCAAGAAATACTAAAGTTTTTAGTGCTATGACTGTCTGCATGTAACTATTAAAAAAATGCTTTTATGGATTATTTTAAAGGATTGAAGAGTAATAACAAAATGGTCTTATACAAGGAGGTGTTAAATTCTCTTTGCTTTCACATCACAAGACCTCATATCACTTAAGGTGATTCAGTAGTTCAATCCAGATATCAAAATACAGTCCATTTTATAAACAGTAATATTTAATACAGTAAAAACTTTCTCACCACTTCTTTGAGTGGTCCTTCTACAAGGGCAGAACAGACATCCAAAATGGATTATCCTACTGACACCTTGGGAGTTTTTTTTCCCACTGTACTTTTTCTTATTACTGAGGTGCAAAGATCCATCTTTACACCAAATTAATTTCAAATCAGTTTTATCACTTTGATCAGTCCCAAAGCTTCCACCAAGTACTACTAGTTTATAGCAAAATGTCTTCTGTGACAAAATATAATCATATTGCCACAAGTTCTACAGAAACAGTAGAAAATAAACAAATTTCGGGATCAGAAACTAAGGAACTGATCTGGTAGTAGTCTGGTATCAGGCAACAATACTTCTTGTTGGGGTTTTTCTTTGTCAGTGATTATATTTTTGCTTGATACGTAAGTTCTGTGTAAACATCAAGATGTGCAGGTTTAACCAGCAAGGTTCATTCATACTTACCCAACGCCTGCTGCAAGGAGCCCGACTGTCTTTGCAGATGGAGCTTTCATTCCCATTCCTTGACTGTTCTCCACCGTGCTTGCATATTCCTAAATCACTGTTAACTAAACAATCACGAGTGAACACTCATCACAGTAGTTACCATTTGTAGTGTCAGCTACAAAATACCCACTGAGGCCATATCTACGCATCTGGGATGGTGTCCTGATGCCCAGAGCAAGAGGTGCAGGACAATCCTCCTTCCCCTTACCCATGCTGGGTCCTGACCTTCCTTGGGTTGTGTTGCCATGCCCCTTGTAATTATCATGTGTGCCTTTGCACTTCAAAATGCCTGCAAAAATGATGCTCTCAGAAGCTGCTGAGATGGCTTTTTCTTTGCAGTGTGGCAGTGAGGTTGTGGGAATACTCAAAGGCACAGGGCTTGCTGGAGGTGCAGGCAGCCTGTGCAGGGCAATCTTGATATTCCTTGTGCAGATCTCTGGAAGGAAATAGCATCATCTTGGTTTGCTCCAAAAGTGTGGAACTTTAATGTATGCTTACTGTGGATGATCAGGGACCAGACTGGAAGATAAGATATTTAACAGGGTTAGTGCAGTACTTTCTAGAAGATTACTGTATTTAAGCTGTTAAGACACAGCCTAGAGCGCTATGGCTACGCCAAGTAACAAAAATAACAGTAATAGTGATAAAACGGATGAGCAGCCATTTCAGATTCGGGTTGTCAAACACTCAGCCTGTCCCAAAGCAAAGTAACAGCAGTAAAGAGTACACAGACCTAATTAGGCATCTGTCTTCAATTGCTGGGGTAGTTTAAATACTCAGTGTTACTTTAAGATTTTTTTTAGGTGGGTTTTTTAATTGAGATGGGATGATATTGCCCTGTCTGCAATGACAGAGCTGTTAGTGAGCTGCTATGGTATTTCATGCAGTACAATTTAGTTATGGTGACCCATCAACCGAGTCTGAAAAGACGCAGAGCAGGTAGGCTAATGGTTCATAGCTCTTTAGTTTTATTGTGCTGTAGTTCAAGGATATAACAAGTTATATGGCAAAAAAAAAAATCACTGCAAATATGGCTACCATGTACAGAGTCTAAATAATACCGATCAGACTGAAAACTATCTCGGGTTGTTGTCTCTCTGCCTTGTCTCTTCTGTCACATGCTGTGGTACAGCAGTGAGGGTGCTGATAGACCTGGAAACATAAGCAGATGCCCACTCCTATCCAGACATGCAGAAGAGCCTGGGGCCATTCAGGGAGACTTTTTCCTTGCAATTGATCCCACAGCTGGTAGTCAAAAGAAAGAACTAGGAAACATCTCATCTCGTTTTCTCTCCTGTGCCATGAGCAAGCCATGCTCCAGTCCCAAATACACAACCAGAATAATTACGGATACTCATCAAAAGAAAGGATAAATATTTCTTAGGTATACTGCAGTATTTGCAATGCCATCTCCGGGAAACAGAGCAAAAGCAACTGTGAAATTCTATTTTTAGTTGTACCTGTTCTGAGTTTTTCCTTGATGATTCTGTTTCAAAAGTAGCCTTTTCTGTACAGTGAAGCATGACCTTTCTCTTCAACATGAACTTTACAGTATGCTCATTTCCCTGGTAAGTTAATAAGGAAATAGATATAAAAAACCCCCATGAGCCTCACTTGGAAATTCCTACACCGTTCCTATTTTATCCCCTGTCCTCAAAAATGACCTTTCATCATCCATGTTGGGGAAAACCTCTTAATGTTGTAATACATTTGTGGATTAAATTATGGTCTTGGCTAAAAATGTTCTACAGATACCCTGAAGACCAGCAAAAATGGAAAGTGCTGATTTTGGTTTGTGCCTTGCCCTCTGAGTAGGGGTTTTCCATCCAACGGGCACTGTACCATGCTGTCGACCACTGCGATTTGCTGTCAAGTCACTGAAGTCGTAATGAGCCATCTCCGAAGGGCCAAAGTTTCCCACCCAGGTTTTGTAACTTTTGGGGAGTAATTTCTGAGTGCATCCCAACTTACAAAACTTGAAGGAAAACAAAAACTACTTTCAAACTTCAGACTCTAGACTGCTGGAGTTGCAGACTCCTAGAAATCCTCTCAAATCAATTTCATTATTACCGTAATCACTGCAAAAGTGGGAAATACTGCACAGGATGCCTCTTCTTGCTACAGGATGTTGTGGTGGCATTTCTGCCCAGAAATTGATATTATAAATCAAGTTTATTATTATTCAAGTTTGCAGTAAGATTGCTGGCCCGCAAGTTTTTGCCACTTTTACCTTTTACTACAAAAGACAGATGTACAGCACTGCAGAGTTTGAAAACATTGAATAGTTCCCTTCCTTCAATCTACAGGGTTTTTTTTTAATAGAAATACTTCTTGCTGGGTCTGTATAAGGACACATGAAAATGTCCTTTACTTTACAGAGCCTTTATGAATTAGAGGACTGTGCAACGGAGGCAGAAGGTGCATTTCAAGGAAAATCTGAAATGTTCTACCAAACTGCATGCTATTTTCATCACAAATTTCTAGTAGTTCCTACTGAAAACAGGCACATAGCCTGTTCACTTAGTAGCAGAAGACATACGCTGATGCGGCCCAATGTGAGATGGAGGATCACAGCACCATGCACAAGTTTTGAAATTACTACATTTTTTTTTTCTGAGTTGAATTGGAAATTGTATCTTAGTGCATTCAGAAAAGAAAATCATAATCCAGCTCAGAGAAACCTCCAGCACCAAATCCTTCTTTATCCTCTCTCTGCCCCAACACAAGTGTTGTGCAGGCAGTAGAATGAAGAAAGCAAAGTCTTGCTTTACTGGCTTCTGGACAGTGAAGGATCTCAGGGGACCCACTAGCACTAGTCTATGTCAGGATTTTCCAGTAGGAATGTTGGAGGATTTTCCTTATATCTGGCCTTCCTGAGCCCTCTGATTCCACATTTGTTTGTATGGATGTGAGTAAAAGGAGAGCTACAGAGCAAAACTTCACTGCTATGTGAATCCCACCTTCAGGCGTTAATTTCCAGTCATAAATTGCTGGGGACATAGGATGATTACCATAGAGACTTTAATAACAATAATTAATTGTATAAACTCTTTAACTGTTGATAGGGAGATGGGAAGACTGGCTTGCATGAGTAATAATGAAAGGTGAATTATCAGCCATGACTCTAACATACCCAAATCAAGAAACACTGACATCTAATAAAACACCTCAGAGATACATGGATGACCTGTCACAGCCTGCCTTGACACACTTGTGGGGAAACTCATGCACAAACAGTTCCAAGCTATTTTCTGGTCTCTTTTTTTCATATCACCGATTGCTCTAATTCTTGTTTTAAAACTACAAAAAAATAAAAAACCTCTATCAGTTATCATGTAGAAAAGAGCTCCTCTTGCCACAGAAAGACGCTTTGTGATTATGTATTGTACATTCCTCATTTATTTAGCTCAAGAAACAATACAAAGCTTGTAGGAAATGAATCCTCTCTGCATTATCTTGTTATCTGAAGCTGTGTGCATTTCCTCTGGAAGAAAGAGCGCTGGAATTGTTGTGTTTATACTTTGAATTATAGTATAAATCAGCTCACAAGAGGAAATTAATTGGCTTCCCCACATGAAAATTCCACATTTTCCAAGTTCTGTATTTAGATGGCAGTATTCAGTGCAACTGTTGAATTTCCTGGTAGATAGTGTTAAAAGCTGACTTTTTGGCTGGATGTGATGAGTGGTATCTCTGACAGTAGGGAATTTATCAGTGCTTCCAACAAAAAGAAATCAGATGCTGAAGAACAGAGTAGTAAAAATATTCACGTGATATTTCCCCTGGTGAAGCAAGACACTTTTTTTTTTTTTTTGGTATGACTCATTCTGGAGCATGATGCTGAAGTCTCCTCAGTAAGAAAGCACTCGTGGTCTATTGTGAAGGGTAGGATTGGTGCACAGCTTCACATTACAGCAGAATGAACACTTTGTCCTTTTAAAAGGGCCTCAATTTCTTCAACCTTGAAACCCTTTGGAGAAGAGAGTGATAGGGAAATACTAAAACCATCCTGTCCCTGGCTTGTGATGGTGCAGCTTGTCAAGAGTGTAAAAAGAAATACAAAACTGATGCCTGGAAGCTCGGAGATATTCAGTGCATATAGGTGCGTTTGGCTTTTTCAGAAAGATGGGGTAAGATGAATAAAGGCAGGAATTTTTTTTTTCTTTAGGAAAATGCTCTGGGAAGTCATTTAAGGTTTTATTTTAAAAGCAGAAGCCCTTTTTGGGAAATTATTGAAGGCCCCAGTGCAACTGCAAATCAGTTCTCTTTATTATTGAACCTGAGGGCATGAAGATTCAGACATCTGTCTCCATCAGCCTTTGCCTTGCTGGGGCAAGAAAGTTTTGTTTGGCTGAGAAACAAAAATAGGCTGAAAAAAATTTTCTCAAGATTCAGCACTTATTTAGAAGATGAAGTAAATAATTACTGCGCCATGAAGGTTTGTATGCAGATCAATGAATAAAGGTGAAAAGAATAAACTCACTGAAACAAAATTACATGAAACATTTGTATCGTATCAAATGGGCTCAATGTTTGTTTTCTGTAGCCTGGCAGAGGGAGTGTTTAATATCTGAGCAACCGCTTACAGGGAAACACTGGGACTAATAAAGAGCCTCAGCCTCAGAGTGCCTTAGCACTTCTAAATGTCATTAAAAGTCACTCCACAAGATAAGAGCTAAATATATATTCTAGCTATCAAACCCAGATTGCTGTGGGATGTGTATGAAACTGCATCTATAATGTCCTACACCTAACGTTAGAGAGCCAGTTACGTTTACCACAGAGGATGCTTCTGTGGATGTTTGATTGTATCGTTTCCAGTTCTTACAAAAATGTGTGTTTCTTTTAACTGTTTTCACAAGCCATCCCCAGCCATTTTAATTTGAAAATGCTGGGAGGTGTTCTCACCCTGCCGTGCCTCAGCACTGCCCGAACTACAATGGCAAAGTATATATGTCTGGAAAAGCCAGGGACCACCTTGCGATCTTCCTCTCCTGGACAGGGATGGCTGGGAAAACTGGTGCTGGGTTAATCATAGAAGTTAAAATTCTATCCTTAACTGAAAGTATTGCCTAGCTGTAAATAGAGAGGTGGTGAATTGGGAGGTGAAATCTGGCAGGGCTCTGCCAGTGTGCTCTTGGCTGGCAGCAGGGCACAGGTGAAGCATCCTCTTAGCGTGGTCCAAGGGGACCGGCCCTGGTACTGAGGAACAGGCTGTCCTGGGGCTCCTCTGCCTGCTCTCCCGGTGCTCCTAGCTGCTGCAGCTGGGATTTAGTTGGTCAAAGATAGGAAAGTGGTAGGGGAGGATCCTCCATCCCTCCATACTTTTTTTTTTTTTTTAATCCTCCTATTAATAACAGGGACAACCAACTTCATGGCTTCCTTATTTGTTAAAAGGCCAATCTGGATCTTATTTTGAGGAGAATAAAATAGGTATTTCTGTGCAGATACATGAAACCATTTCAAGATTTAAAAATACAATTAATTTTTGTAAGGAGAAAAAAAAGGTACTGGTATTTGAGGAAAAAAAGAAATCAAAGCAGCAAGGAACTTTGTTAATAGAAAACAATGTTTGGCCGGTTACTGTGATAACAGCTCACCACGTTGACGCGGTGCGATCAGAGCAACGACCAGTGCTTGTATTAACTCGGAGGAAGTTTTCAAATGAAATATTTGCTCTTTAATCCATTACTTCTGTACTCAATTTTCAGGGTCTTTCTTGACATTAATGCATATTCAGTGCAATTATTGCCTCCTCAAGATCACTTACGTGAGAGCACAAATAACTAATTAGCCATACTTCACTCCATGAAGGCCACATCAGCGATTTAAATCACTTAGTCATATTGAGAATACTAAAAAAAAATGCCCGTTAACAGTAACGGGAAGAGAAACAGCCACAGCACATCTTTGGCTTGCAGTTGCGATGGTTTACACAGATTTCAGCACGAAACTGCTCAGACCGTAAAAGGTCTACTTTTGTGATATGAAATTGCATTAAACTGTGGTTAAAAAATTAATCCAATATCTAACTGGAAATACTCTGAAATTAATGGTTCAATCCTTAGCAATACATTAAAAGGTTACACTGTCAATTTTTTTACTCTTAATGATATGTACAAGATGCAAAGGTTTGCTGTGCTATGAATCTTGAAAAGTGCCTAAAGTAAGACTATATATATATTTGTCTCTAAACTTCTCCTGAATCACTGTAATTAACACCGTGAAATTATAACTTACTGAGTTATTTTCCAAATATTTTAAACTTCAAACCATATAAACCTAAATTTTACTTATTGATATTATTTTTTTTTGCTGAACAACTCACACATGGAATCTCACAATGTTATCCCAAATCCCTGATGATGCTTTGAAAATCACACAAACTTTGCAAGAGTCAGGGAGTCCTTGCTGTGGTATCAAAACCAACAAAGAAGTGTAAAGTCCTTCGTAAAAGATGGTATGGAGAATTCTAGCTGTTACAGAAATATTAATAATTAAAATCGGGGTTTTAAAATTGTTTCTCTAAGCCCCAGGAACCAAAGTTACAAATTCAAATTGCAGTGATAACGTGTGTTACTCTAAGGTGTTGTCTCCATCTTACAGGACGCAGGATACGCCAAAAATCTGCACAGGTTCAAAAAGTGATGGGGGGGGTGGGAAAGAAAAACCAAACACTGAAGAAAATCCTTGGGGAAACAATCTGTCATATTCGAAGATTCCACCACTGTTTCAGGAAATCCTTGAACCACAAATAGCTGCAGGCTGGGAAGGTATGGTGGCCAATATCGTAGTGTTCTTGCCTTTTGCTCATGTTCTCCTATAAACGCTGGCCTTGGGCAACGTTGGAGGACGCTGGCCCAACGTGCGTGTTTCATCTGAGCTGGTCCAGCCATTCTCATGTTTCTGTGTTATTTCCTTACACGTCTTTTTGCAAAAATCTCCAAGAGACTCTAACCTGTACTTTTTATTCCAACTCTGTCCCTTTTCCAGATCAAACTGGGGAGGGGAACGCTGGAATATGTTAGCTCTGAAGGTTTCTGAAGTCAGCAGGCTGCTGGTAGCCGAGGGGAGGAGAGCCCGTGGGGACTCTCACTGGTGGGTATCTCCTCTGGAGTGATGTAACCCTGCAGCTGGGAATAGCACAGAGCTCGCTAGAGAGATACACAGGGCAGAAAATAACAAACAGGATTATTGTAAATGCATGGATTGGGGGAAAAAAAAAAAAATTATGTATGTTCAAAATTATATGGAAAAAATTCTAGGGACACTATATGCGATAACCGATAACTAAATAAATTTGAGTTTACAACGGAAGCTACCAAAAGCTGGAAAGATCAACGTGACAATAGTGCCTGGGACATACTGAGGGTAGCAACAGGCACAGCTTCTGCCTTCTCGTACAAACTGAGCTTGGTATTTTTCTTCTCATGGTGGGGCTATCTGTGAAACACTCTCATTTGGGAACAAAAGTCGCAGGAACGAGCTGTATTTCTGCCAGCAGATCAATTCTTATACTTTAAAACAATGAAAGAAGCAGTAATGTATTATAAATTTAAATTATCCCACATGGTCTTAACCATACAGATGCAAAAGTCATTAAATAATGTCATTTTTAGCCATATGCCACAGGGAGCTATCTATCACATATTATCTAGCATTCTGATGGAAGTAAAAATGATTAATTTTTACTGTGTCTTGTATAATTTACTTATTTATGTTCCTTGTGGGACAATCTGGGCTTGATTATTTGGCTGATGCATACTGAAACTGAGCTCTGTATTTTTTTATTGAAGAGAAACTGGTTCCACCTAATGGATGATACTAAATATTTTAGATGGAAAAACTTGTTTTCAGCTATTTAGAAGGGTTATTGTTTTCTGTGAAGTGTACATATTCAATATACTGAGCAATAAAATGGCTACTGAATACCAGTCCATAGGAAAGAAAGAAAAACTAGATGTTGAAGTGGGTTGTAACTGATCAGGATACTGCTGAGGTCCCCAAATGTTCCAGCTCAAAGACACACACAGATTCCTTCCAGTAAAGACTGAGCTGAAATGTGCAGCTGCTCCATATGAAAAAAAAAACAACCAAACAAAAAAAATTCCAAGAGGATTAAAAAGTTATCTGAGGAATATGTTTATACTGATAACAATTATTTTTAAAGAGATAAAGGAAAAGCAATACTACATCCATGACTGTTTGCTTGAGAACTTTGTGATGTACTGAATTTCACCTAGTGCACGATGAAAGAATTTGCCCCAAATATTTTTTGCAGTAAAAAAATATGCTCAGCTCAACTTCTTGTTCCCTGTTCCATCTGCGAGGCTGCTCTGGGGGAGTTTGGGTTCCTCACTGTCCCCTCCTGCCCCTTTCTGTGGACATGTCCCTGGGCAAGGCTTTTTCCTTGTTCCATCTTCTGGGAGTTCAGAGCCTGATTTTGCTGGCCCTGACCAATGTGGATGTCAGCCAGGTGTTCTCCCTGAATGTCTCTGAATTTTATTTTTAAAGCAATGTAACAGCTCACCTCCATTCCTCTTTTTTGGGTTTTTTTTTTTTTAGGGGGGGGTGCAGTTTGTGTGGGGTTTTTTGTGGGTTTTTTTTTTTTTCAGACCAGATCTCCAGTGTAGTCAAGCCACTGTAGGACTGATTATGCACTTCTTAGTTCTTTTCTGAGTTCAGTACCAGACTATTTGAATGGAGACTCCTCTCAGGGACAGCCACCAGGCTATTCTTCTCTCTTTAGACCCAAACGTATCTCTGAAGAAGTTTATGCATATGGACTGTATATATACCAATCCTGTAACGGGCAGGGTAAATGGAATCCCATCACTTCCATACAAATCACACCGATGCCTCCACAAAAGCCCATTCCTATGCATCCATTAGTTTATGACTCCAGATTTAGAAATAGGAGCAGCGGGGGCCGGCTCGCGGTAGCAGCGTGGGGACCTCGGCGGGCACGCTTCGGTGAAGCTGTTTTAGCAAGGTGGACAGCCCACGCCGATCAATTCTGCTGCAGGCTTAATGGACTGACGGGGAATAGGGAATTTGCAGATTCAATTATTTCTTCGTTTCTTGCCAGAAAATGGCTCCTATGTTCCCAATCTGATTCAGCCATAATCAGGCTGTGTTTTATTTCACTTTTTTTCTAAACCGTGCACATATCTAAATACACATACATTTCCATCTAAAATGTTTTAATAAAAGCAAATGGGCAATAAAATGTTTCTAATGGGTAATTTCAAGCAGCCCTGTGAAATACTAGCAGAGCAGAAAGCAGAGGAAGCAGCTTCTGATATCACAGCAGAAATGTTTGTCTAGAGCTAAAGTCAACGCACGTAGGACCGGTGGTTTAAAGTCACCTTTTGGCACCGAATATCCATGTCCGTTATCTTGCCTTGATCTTCCTAGCAGACAGGAGTATTTTGATGGAATTAAAGATGCTTTTTTTTTTCAGCTTGAGTTTGAATAATCTGTGGTAGTAGATGTAGCAGCCCGGCAATACGTTGCAATTAGGCCACCTTTATGGCAAAAGACAATTAGAGAAACAAGGTTTTCTACGCTTCATTAATGTTCAGGCAGTTTGTGGAAAAATGATCTTAATTAAAATTCTTTTTGACAATTACTCTGTGACATGAAAACGCACATGAGAACTTTATTAGGTGCTAGTGCTATCAGAAATTAATTTAAAATGGAAACAAAGGCTCTGTCAGATTTTTGGATATTGCTAATGCCTTGAACTGGAAAATCTGACTTTTTCTCTCCACTTCTAGCCCTTTGGGAATACTCCTTTTCTTTGAGGTCTCATCTTGCTATCCGCCCCGTCCCCTTTGGAAAAGGTAGGCTGACTTTTCTGTGGAATTGTAAAGAATTTATTTAGGGTGTATTCAAAGCTCTATTGAAAAATGTCAGGTTGCCATAACGGGAAGTCAACTTATTGTGACTGACAAAATAGAAAATAAAATTTATATTAAAACAGACTGAAAAAAAACCAGCATAACATAGATACGGGATCACATTTCTACTAACCCATAAATCACATCGTTAAAGACACTCGCATTAACCTGTCCCAAATCAACATGTAAACCTCTCCAGCTCACTTTAAACACTGCCCGGTATCTGAAATCATGCTAGGAGTAAAGAACTTCAGGTTGCAATCAGGGTCTTGGCACCCTACGTTGTGCCACGTGCAGGAATGATAAATCCAAGCAGGATCATCTCCCAGCAGATTCTGCTTCTTTGGAAGTGGGGCCTACAACGCACCCTGTTTCACTCAGCACACGGACAAGCTCAGCAAGCAGGTACTTGTACGTCACAAATAAATCTTATTTTACACTTGAACAGCTAACGGGAACAGGAATTAATAGGACTATTAATTTATGGTCTTTGATTATAAGATCTGACACTTGCAGAGCATACTTCTTGGAGTGGGATGAGCTGCCCTTTTGCATTGCAAATCATTGCCTTATCTGAGGAATCTTGCGAATTTTGTGAGCAAATATTAACAGTAATAAATATAATGTCACAATAAATACTTAGTAATTGGCAAGCTATTGCCAAATGAGGGAGGAGCAAAGAACCCCACCCTGATCTAATAATTTTTTTTCTTTTTTTTTTCTGATAATACAAGAAACAGAACAAAAAATTCATTTTAAAATCAGATGTTTTTCTGTAAGGTACTTACCTTTGTTACAGAGCTATAATTTACAAGTAGAGTCTTAAGCCAGATACTTAGTTATGCACCTGAATGTTTCCTAAGATTTTGACCAATGGTACATTCCCATGCTCTAAAAGCATTGTTTATCTCACCTTCCTCAGATAAACTTTCAACTTCCTAAGTTAAATCTTCTTTAGGATTTTTTCCTTGAAAGCAAAAGAAATCTTTTATTACTCTATAAAAGGAAATCTTGAATTCCTTAGTGTTGCTATCAATGTTTTCAAGCAAAATTACATTTATCCTCAATTTTTACCAATAACTGTCATAAAGTGTGGACGCAGAACAGGTTAGATAACATAGAACTCTGAAAATTTTTGTAGGTGTGAAAACTTTATTTCTGTGGCCTAGCATCTTAGTTTCTAGCTCATTTAGCTGAGCACTGATCTCCTTTTGTTGCCATAGAGTTCTTATGCTTGCTAAGGAATATGCCACAGACATTGCTCACCGCTCCAGCACATCCACATTTACATGTTCTTCCCTCCCATTAATGTTTTTTTTTTCAATTATTTTTTTTCCAAAGTTATATTATTTTGAAGCATCTGAAGTTCAATCTCATTCACGTTTCTAATGTCTCTGGTTTGCTTTTTGCTGTATTTGATTTTTCTAATTTCGTCTGGGTGACATTTGTTATTTGTTCCTTTTCCCCGTATCATTATTGGAGATTCTAGAACTGGAAATAATCTCTCTCTAGTGCTGTATTGCGGTAGTTGTGTCTGTGATATGTGCATATGTGATGTTTCCTTTTGTCCTTTAGGGGCCCAGACAAGATAAGACTCTCAGAACAAAAAGCCTGGAGAATAGTCTGTAACTCGTGGGTTGATTTTGGGGGCTGAGGCATGAGGATTTCGGTCCCATTTGACCAGGCATATTTGTAGCTAACAGCGTGAATACCGTCTAAAATATCCAGAGTGTTACAGATCTGTTTAAAAAAAAATTCCAGTCCTTGTCACTGTTACATGTAATTGCATTCCTTCTTTAGTATCCATAACTACCTTTTGGGTATATCCTGTTGGCTAGGATATTTTTATTACCAATACAGAGAAACATCAGCAACCAGTAGCAGCAAATGAAAAATATGAAAGCCTTATAGCCTGATTCTTAATAGAAGGAAAATTAATTATAGGCTGATACCATAACTTCAGAGAACCATTTTCACTAATGGACCACAAAGACTTAATTTTAAAAGTTTCCAATTAATATTTATTTAAGAAAGTCTATCAGCCTATAAAACTGGCATCCTACTTGCCATTTCTCAGCTTTGCAAGGCAGCTTCTGTTAGGGCTTGGCTGGAGCCTAGAGGCATATTGAGCAGAGCACCGTCACATCGTTAGCGTTAACGGTGAACCTGTATGGACATTATTTTAATTACCATATTGATAGCGGCGTTAGTGTATGGAACTATGTATATCCCACAGGTCCTACAGAGCCAGAAAACATCTGCTGAGCATCTGGATGGCAACCCAGTGTGATGCCTACTGAAAGATGAAAACATAAGATATGTTTTATTCAAAGAGCAGATACTAGATGTTTAATTTTTTTGTAGCTGGTCAAAGTGCTGGAATTTGGATGAGAACTGGAAACAGGTCACAGAGGAAAAGTTTGTCTATAATAGGCAGCCTGCTGAACCTAAAATTCATGAAGAGAAAAGATTTTTTTTAAGTCCGACTGAGAAAATAATCTGCATTTTTACTGCTTTTACCATTCTTATTTTTACACTGGCTTTTGGGTTGGAAAAACCCACAAACTAACAAAAACTCTGTTCTTTCTCTGTCTGCCTTTGTCTTTCGTGTATGGACACAGCCCTTCCCTCTGATCAGCACTGTGTGGGTGATAGAAGAGGGAGACTGCAGTGACAGCCTGTAACTGTGTCCTACATATCCTTGTTCTGTTCTCCTTTAACCAGGTTCAGTGTGAAGCTCCCAGAGCAAAGATGAGACTCACGGATAAATCTGCTTCAGGACACGCCTTGTCCAGTTTTTACTGGGGCCCAGCTGATGCCTGGGGTTCAAATTCCCTTGCAAGGTTCGTAAACATCTGTATCTTTTTTCCACTTGTTCTGGGCACTGCCCAGCTTCATTTCATCAGTCTTTGGGCTTACGCAGCTCTGATCTGGGGACTGGGATCACTGGACTGGCCGTGAACAGTGGTTTTGGGGCAGCCGGTGCTGCTGGCGTGGTCTGCACGTGTCCCTCATTTTTTCCGATTTCCCTTATGGCAGTAGTGCAGAGTCACCTAAGACACCTTTGCCTCTAATTAATGAACTCTAGTTTATGGAGTTGAATCAGCTGATGAACAAGCCAAAGCAATACTGATTAATTGGTGAAGATTAACCACTCAGAGCCAGGTGTGAGGATTTTCCAGCATGCAGTACGGTATGGAAGTGAAAACCTACCTCTGAAAATCCTGCGCTACTGAGCAACCACAGCAGTGGCTACAGCACAGACATGCTATTAGGTAGTTACTTTTAATGTTTTACCAGGTTTATAAGCTAAATGCAGAGGATTTAAGAGGAAAATGGCCTTCTGGAGAGCTAGGAATTAAGTACTTGTGCTGTATTGGTTAAAAGCAAAGGAACTTTCCTATTGCTTTGCATTTGCGTGGCTCTTTAGACCAATATAATCTTAAAGCAAACCGTGTACATGCTACTGAATGAAGATACTAATGTTTATTTCCTTTTCATGCTGATACAGATTGTCCTTCAATGCTAAAGGTAACGAAGTACAAACCCATGAATTATAAACAGGAGGGGAATGGAAACCGATTTTCACTGTGTGTATTTATTCAGGCATTATTACTGTTGTGTCTGAGAATCTCCTGAGGTATGGTTGTGTCCTCGTAGTCTTTCTTAGGCAGGCTGTGATTTTCCCATGACACAGGTGGGACCTCAGATACCATGACAGAAGCAGTTTGGAGCAAAACTGAGAGCTGAACTGCACTCATTTGCCTCTCAGTTCAGTGCCTCAATCACAAAATGATCCTGCGAAGGAAAATTGGAAGAAATACCAAATGCTTTTTTTGTTGAAATGATCAGATTATGGGAAACTAGAAGCAGAAATCTGCTAGACCAACGCGTGAATGTGACTTTGCAGTTCTATCACTCCCATGGGTCGCTGAGGTCCTAACCCACATACTGCTGCATGCATGAAATCCTGTGCTCACATACTCGGTCAGGTAAATAAAGTGCCAACAGGTAATTAAGTTCAAACTTATCCTGTTAATAAGTGCGTATCCAGGATCAGGTCTTTGTTGCATGCCCAAGGCTGAAATTCTATGATTCTATGAAAGGTTGGCCTGTAGGAACATCTGTCTGTATCACATACTGAAGATGCTGCCACAGCTTCTGCCAACATTTCAACTTTACAGTCTATATTTGAAGTATAACCTTGTTAGGGAAGCAAAAATGTACGTTAAAAGCTGACATGGAAATCTGAGCCAAAATACCATATCTATCACATATGTACATAGTTGCATTAAAGTGACCCTTTAGCACAATAACGCTTTAAAGAAAACATGTTTTAAATGCTCCCAAATTGAGATATTAATGTTTCTCTCCTCCTTGTGCTGCTATGATTTACCCTTCAGTGCTCAAGCTAATGAAGTATTAACTCATGAAGTGTGAGTAGGATGGAAGTAGGAAACCTATTTTTACTGCTGGTATTTACACAGCCTATATTTTCGCTATTTCAAAGTTAAAATTATGACTAAAAATAGAAATCACAGATGTGTCTTTTTTTTTTTTTATATTGAAGGAAGGAGCTGTAACCAAAAGTAAAAATGCTGTAAGTTTATTGGAACAGGCTCAATTAATTATCTTATTTTAACGTATGAGGTAAGAGGACACTTCAAGTGCTGTACAGCCATTTTAAGAACTGTTATCATGTATTTTACATAACTTGATGCATCCATTTAGAGAAAATGAAGCGTAACACGCATCTTCCAGGTTTTTGACTTCTCAAGCTTAACCACAGCTACGGGAAGTAGAGCATTCACTCCTGTAAGATGTCAGATGTGCTAAACAAGGGTCTATCTACATACTTAACCTCATTTGGTACTTAGGATGGTCTACTGCTACAGTATTTATTTAAATTGGGCTAGTCCAGTCACGGGACCAAGACAACTGCAGCAGATTGAACACAGGGTACAACAAAGAGCAATTCTGGCAGCCGCGGGGAGAGCCCCAGGTCAGGCAAGGCTGACACTAGAAAACAGCAAGGCAAGACCCATGAGATTCACACGGATGTCCAACCTAACACAGATTTTTACTGGGCAGAAGCAACACAGCCTTTGTGCGTTCTGGAGATCTGGGCCCTGCTTTGCCTCCTCCTGCTCAGTTCTTCTGTAAAAAGCCTGCTTTCACAGCCTGACCCAGGGGGAATGACTTTGACCTTTAGATGACAATTTAGAGGCCAGATTCCTCCCCAGATCTCACAACTTTGACAGCATGGTTCCAGGCTGTGATCCCTGACCAGAAGCTGAGCTTGAAGAGGAGCCACGCCAACGCAGGGCAGGCGGAGGGATAAGCAACAGGCCTGATGGCAATGGAGGTGGGAACAGATGGATGAAAGGTGGGGATGGAAAACAGCGCGGAGCTGGGGCGTTGTGCCTGCAGCCAACACTAACCCACGCAACTGAGGAGGAAGGAGGGTGTACAAGCAATGTACTTTCCTTGTACTATAGTAGTATATCCCTTACTCAAAAATCAACGGCCATCACACGGCCTGGGCCCCATGCTACACAAGCCAAACTACAGCAGTTATCCGTTTTAATAATCCAGACTGTGTTTTCTGTAAGTGTTGATGGCTCTTCCATGGTGCTGGAGGAGCAGCTGTGGCCTTGACATGGAGGAAAAACCACCATCATTTTGGCAAACACAGAGTGGGAGCCCAACGCAGGCAATTGTAAAAAAGTTAGGATACTGGCTTTTTAGCTTGAAATTGAACTTCAGTATGTCTACGTAACACAGCAGAGGTAGATACCTGAGGGTAGTGAGAGAAGTCATACCCAGGCTGGAGGAAGTCAATCCATCTTAGTCTTCTTCAGGAGGGTCAGTTAGCCTAACGAGCGCTCACACGGGCTCCACGGCACTACCCGCGGTATCCAGGTTGCTCCCTTGGGGCTAGCTCGGGTACCTTTGCGTGAAGCTGCGTTGTGGTGGATGAGTGTCGCTGCATGGGAGCAGCCAAACTCACAGTGCGCACACCATCAAGGAAGGTTTGAGGCACTGAACAGACAGAGCTATCAGAGAGGTCACAGTGCTATTACTTTCAAACCAATTTACTATTCATTATGAAAAATTAAATACTTGTTGTATTTCACTCCATCTTCATAAGGAAAGTTGTTCCTTCTAATTTTGGCAAATTGTGAATGTGCTGGTCTGCTATTTAAGTTATGTAGTCTCATGTCATTATTTTTTATTAAAACAAAGGGGTTTTTTTAAGGTAGGGTTGGCATAATGGCAAGATAATTACACATTCTCTTGGGGTTTTATTTAAATATTTTAAGCCACATTAGGTTAAAAATTACTGTTCCATTATACAATGCAGTTAAAATGTCAAAACCAAACCTTTATTGTCCAGATGAAATGAGGACCAGGCAGAGAAGAAAACCTTATTCTTGACACCCTAAAATAAAAGTCTAAGCATTTCAGTTGATTGATCCTTCAATGATCTCCTCTGACCTGGGCAAACCTGAAATGATTTAGAGCCCACATTTTAACATCTTTTCTAAAAAGCTCAGACTTTGGTTTGGCAAAGTTCTGCCACCGTGCTTTCAAAGGCATTAATCATTTCTTTCCATGAGAACAGGAAAAGACTTGCATTTCTAAAAATTTGACCATTTGCAATGTCCTAACTCTAGCCTGGCATTTTAAAGTGTGACTTTTACGCTTGTCTCTCACTATGTATTTGTACAGGACCTTGGAAAATGGGAATCTTCACCCAGCTAAACTTTTATTACTGAAGGACTGTACAATTAGTACAGGTTTGGAATTAAAAATAATTTTGAATGCAATTAAACAATTCTAGATGTTAATTAAAACTTTCTAGAGGGCTTCCAATAATATGTGAAAATTAAGTTTCTGAAAAACAGCTATATGCTTAGTCAATAATGTAGTTTTTAAATGTATTTTTCATCAGCTCACAGCATTAAAACATTGAAATGGTTATGAATAGTCATTATTAATGCAATTCTATATGTGGTTTTCTGAAAGTTTATTAATTCTAATGAGCAGTTTATGCAACTGTAAGCTAACATGCAATGTTTCTTCCTGTGACATTTGAAAAAATCAGAAATTGAATCCCAATAACAGCTGTCTCCTCGAAAATAAGCAGCTGTTTGGCACAAATTTAGTATACATATCCATATATTATGTATAATAAATATACACATTTGTGCACAACAGTCTGACTCTTGCAATTAGCCACTCAGGTGGATAATCTTATTGTCCTCATTGGGATTGTAATGGGGCTACCAGATGAATTTCCAGCTGCTTCCATTCCTTTTAAGGAATGAAACACAAACCTTCAGCCTTCGCTCCCGCTTTGGCAGTTGTGGCCAGGTTTCCAGATGGCGTTTAGCATCCAGTATGGTAAATGCTATTTGTCTACCCATTTAACCTGGAATACCAAGGGATATTGAACATTTTTTTTTTTTCCTGAAAGTGGACCCTAAGCTGCAGTTCCTGGGAAGCCCTTTAAAACCTTTGAAGATGATGCTTAAGAAATCTGGCCTTTTCACTGAGGAGCTGAACTATATTCTAGCTTAAGGTTTGGGTGCTGGAAACTTGTGAAAAATTAGTCCTTGTTTGAGCTCCATGCCTGCATATGTGACAGGGCTGTATCATATGCAGATGCCGGAGCGGCAGCAGGGGTGCGGTGACGAAAGGAGGTGATTGTGCCATCTTCTCTCCCTGAGAGTCAAAGGAAATAAAGGGCAAGAGCTCTGTCTTTTCTTCTCATTTTCATCCAAATAATGAGCGTATGTGCTCTGGCACTAATACAATTCTCAGAATAACTTTGAATAAAAGAAAAAAACAAAGGCATTGAAGTGAAGGAGGGTGAAGTTTGAGTTATGAAGGCAGTATGTTTATACCTTGCTGCCATTCCTGTATAGTGTCATGAGCGAGACTCTGCTTCCTGCACGAGCCTCATTTAGTTCTTATTAACTGTTGATTAAAGAAAGAAACTAACTTCACAAAAATCTTCCCGATTTTTTTTTTTCTCAACTTTCCTTTCAAGACAGGAGATTTATCACAAGGTCATTTCAAGGTAGACTTTCCTTTTAAAAAGAGATGACCCCAGCAGCAGCACCATCACGACCATCCCATCCCTTTAGGAGCGGTGATCTAAGGCGTTATTTCCCCAACTGCCAGTGCAATTGTCTGCTGAAAGACAGCACTCATCATCCTAATTGCACACCGATCAACATAACTCACCATCCTCCCCAAATGAGGCATTTTTAACAAGGAATCAATCCTACCAATGTTTTGAATTAACACACTGGATGGCCAGCCGGATAAGAGGCGTACAAGTGTGTCCGGTTTTCTGGTGTTTGCTATAGTGGAGGTAGCTGTGAAAAGGGTTGCAGATCACTAGATTTAAAAAAAAAAAAGTCTTGATGATCAAAGCAAAATCCTCCTCGGATCTCCAGTACTAGCTTCGCACATGTGATTTAAGGCACCAGCTGACAATTTTAGGCACTTTGTCTCTTTCTGTTATTTAGAATGCAATAAATAAAATGTGTATATGTCTTTATTTCAGGCCAACTTTCCCTTTAATTATTTTTTAAAAGGCTTCGTTCAGACAGAACAACGAATGTTCGGCTTGTTTTTCATCATCATCCATAGTTCATGATACATACAAAAAGAGCACTTCCCTTTTTTGTACATGCAAGGTTCACTAAGTTTCCAGTATTTCAAAAATTGCTGCTTTAGTATGTAATTCCCAACTGAAAATTAAGTGTATGCAATATCAAGAAAATCAGGACAATATTGTTTTGAGGCCATGCCATATCATTTAAGCAAAGTGGTTTCGGGAAGAAGAGAAGTAATAAATCACCATTTCTTTTAAGAATTATTTTCACTGAAAAAAAAAAAATAAGATTAAAAGATGTGGGGTTCCCCACTGGAATTACGCAAAGAAGTAATGGTTTTCTTACATGCAAGTATAATGGATTTGAGTGACAGCCCTGTAAGTGATTGCTTGTTCTGCATTCCTGGTAGGTGTAGAAGCAGATTGGCAAGGTGACACAACAACTATTTGCAAGTCTCCATGCTGTCTGGTGTTACTAAGGTAACTAAATTGCACAGCGATCCGCCTGAAGTCCCTACGAAGATAAAGTGGTCGGTGCTGCTGCGCTTTGGAAATGTCAGGTACTGACCCTTCTCGATATTACTTGGGATCTAATGAGAAGCAGAAATCATTGGGTCACAATATTACAGACAGCTTGCAGAAAAACTCTAATAGTCTATATTTCTTCCCCTCCTCCCAGCTCTGCTTTTTACAGACTATTCCTGACTGGCTGAAATGTTACACAAGCAAAATTCAGTCTTTACTTGTACTTCTCCTTCGTTTGAAGCTGCTCAGAGGAACAAGGCAGAGGAAAGTATCTCAAAACCACTTTTGCAGCCTCCCAGTTCTAGGCCAGCCCAAAGGCAAAACAGCTGCCTGTAATATAGGATTTGTGGTGTGAAAAAGAGTCCGTCCTAGCAGCTCCTCAGCCTGACCAGGGCACTGGAAGAAGAAAGAACCATCCCAGCATGAAGGGTAACGTCTTCAGCTGGCACAGCTGTAGCTGGGAGAGGGCTTTGAACAAGCCACATGCAACTGAAAAAAAAGGTCAGGCAAAGTCAGCTGAAGCCGTTCTCTTTCAAATGGGTTTTATACTGTGCACCATGCAGTGAACATCAGTCCTGGAAGACCGTCTGTACTACGTATCAAGTTGGAGATCGTGGCTACTTCAGCAGACTCTAGTCCTGGATTTGGCATCAAGGGAATTTTGCCTATATATGTGATGTCTCCTGCCCTCCTTTGGGAGAGCCATCTCTCTTCTCCATGTGCTGACCGTGTTTGGGAGCACTGCAGCAGTTCTCAGCCACAAAGGCAAATCCAACATCTGATAATTTCAGCAGACAGGGAGCCAGTTAACAAGCTTCTACCAGGCCAATTTCAGTAACGTGTTATAGGAATGATTGGAGTGGCTGTAAGGCCAGCTAACCAGCTACAGCCATGGTGACAGCATGTGCTCTGAGCATGCTTCTGCCATGCCCTGGCACTTGTGGTGCCTCTTCTCCGTTCTTGGTCAGCAGCTGCTACCCCATTGATCTGCCATCTAGGCTTCCTGCGCGAAGGGTTGAGTCAAAATGAGTCAAATTGGCAGAAAGTGCTTAAAAAAACATGGCTAACCTAGACTAAAACATGCTGGAGAGCCCTGGCCAAAGGTGCCTGGCCGTTCAACTGAGGAGAGAGGTTGTGATGGCAGCTGAGAGTGGCCACAGCAGCACTGTCATGGCCCAGAGAAGTTAGGAGAACAAGCCCTAAGCAAGCACAAAATGTCAGACCAGATCAGCACTCCTTCCCTTTCAAAGTAGTTTCATATTAAGACCCTTGCTGCTCCAGAGTTTTTCTCTTGGGCTGCCTGTGATGTTGACGCAGAGGCTGATGTCACTTTGCTTCTCCATGAGATCTGCTGTCATTAATGGCAGCTGCTTACAGGGTTCAGAAACCCAGCAGGAGTCTGAAAAGACATGAGACACCACCTCATAAATGAGTATGTAATAGTGAAGATGAAAATCTGAACAGCAGTCATTTAAATAATGACTGAAGTCATTACATTTTGAAAAAGTCACAGTGTTAATGCAATGTACTCTGGGCAGATTGCACATCCCAAGTGTTCGGCTTTATGGCATCTTTCAGTGCAGCTACTGTTAGTACCCACAGAAAATCCTCTACTGGCACTTTTTATGGACAATGGTATAAAATAGTCTTCTGACATTATTTATACAGGCAGATACCCAGTAACAAACTCCAAATGGGAGTGGGAAAACCAGCAAGTGATGCATGTTTTTCACCCAGAAACAGACTCTCTGGGAAGAAATTGTGAAAAATGGGAGTTTCTAAGGAAACACAGGATATCATGATGTGAGTTGGAAGAGACCTTAAAGATCTGGATCCCTGGGCATAGACACCTTCCACCAGCCCAGGTCGCTCACAGCCCCACCCAAACCGGCCTTGGGCACTGCAAGGAATGGGCCACCCACAGCTGCTCTGGCAACCTGTGCCAGTGCCTCACCGCCCTCACAGGGAAGAATTTCTTCCTTATATCTGATCTAAACCTACCCTTGGTCGGTTTAAAGCCATTACCTCTCGTCCTGTCACTACATGCCCTTGTTGAATGTCCCTCTGGTTGGCCCCGTTAGGCACTGGAAGGCTGCTATAAGGTATCCCCAGAGCCTTCTCCAGGCTGAACAACTGTATGTCCCTGGAAGAACAGCTGTGACGCAAAACAAATCTTGAAGGGATCTGGGGGAATACTGAACTTTTGGTTCGTTGTCTCGGACTATGCAAAACACCCAGCAAGCTGTTTGTCCCTCAAGTAGCCACCTCTTTGTGCCGTGGCCAGCTGTGATGGCTGAGGGAAATCTGGGTCTCAACAGGTTTTGGCAGTGCCCCTGATTCTTGACAGGCCACAAACTTCCCTCTGAACACAGTCTTGCCCTCTTATTTTTCCTTGCTATCTGTTACAAGTATCTAAGACCCAGCAGATGTCTGAAAGGGCAATTCTTGCCTCTGACAATGGCACAGGGGTTGTTAAACTTGGTTCGTCATTTTCTTATTATGGAATACTGTCGGGGGGGAAAAAAATAAAATGGAACTGGGGGCAGGAACCGGCCCAGCTGGGGGGAGCCTGGCAAAGAAAGGGTTCACTGGGTCTCGATGGTGGAAGGAGAAGGTAAAAAGAGACCATCTGCTTCATGGAGCTTCCTGGCCCAGGTGGCCCTGAGGAGGTGGGAGGCAACGCCCCACCCAGCCCTTAATGAGCTCGTTAATGGCCCCCGCCTACCCTCAGACAGCCTCTGCCCTGGAATAACGGATGGCTGTCCTCGGAGGGAGAGGAGCACCTGCGCTGGGAGAAGCTGTGGTTCCTGAGGGAAGGCATGGCCCTGGAGACAGCAGCCCAGGTAGGGTCGCGGGGGGCTGGCAGCCGGTGGGGCTGCGCCCTGAGGCGGGGTCTGTGTCCGCTGCCAGGTGCGGAGCGGGTCAGTTACCCGTGTTTTGGGGTTTGATGAGAAATCTGGTAAGTTTCAGCTTTTGAACCTCAGGAGGATTAGTACAACAAAATGAAAAAAAAAAAATAAATAAAAAAAGTAAATAAATCCCAAACGTGAGGGAAGTATGAGTCTGCTCCACGGGCACAGAGCTGTTTCCATTTCAGCTCCTGCGTCACCAAGTCTTAATAGCGGAAAATAAAAAGAACAACAGGCTTATCTGAAAAGGACAAGCGAAGGGAAAACGTCTCTTAGGACGCTTGAGTAGGAAGATGTTACCAGGCATTCTCTGGCGTCTGATCTCCCTCCTACACGAAGGAGTGTGTGTTGGTGAAGTGATAAAAAAAAAAAAAGTCAATAAAAACTGCACGAACAGGAGATGTTTGCTCCAGCTTGCTGTTACTAAGCAGGGCAGTTTGCACAGTGCCTCTTTTAAAACCCCTAAAGTACTGTGAAAGCTTAAATAAGTCCCAACTACTGTATGAAAACAAGGTAGGATCATTATTCACATGGATTACTGCTAAAGGATGTGCTCATTTAAATTAGCTCTTGCTTACTAAATTAGCTGGGAAGAACAACCTCATGTGTTATTATTTAGCTGCCCAAGAGAGGTAATCAACGGGAGGATAAAGTTATCATTAGAGTTCTGCTCAATAAATATTTTGAGCTAAGTAATGATGAGTACATGGAGGTGTTGATGCTCCTCGCCCTGGTACAGCTCCTCTGGCTTGGTTTGGGTGGCAGGGGCTTAGGCCTGACCTTTCCTCACGAACTCACTAAAACTGGCAGTTGACCATCTTCTTGGCATGGTTAGATTTTGGGTTTGG
>WHYT01016719.1:54917-66394 GCA_009806455.1 Tetrax tetrax
TTTTTTTTTGTTTTTTTTTTTTTTTTTTTTTTTTTTTTTTTTTTTTTTTTTTTTTTTTTTTTTCCCCCTAGCCTGTCTGACTACAGACTTGGCTGTTCACTATGTATTGCAGAGCAGGAAACCCGTTGAGCTCCTGAAGAGCTAGAACTGCGTTCGGGTGAGCTTCTGGAAATGTGCTCAGTGTACCACTGCTATAAATTATGAAACTTCAGCCCCTGGGAGTAAAGGTGGCCCAGTGACTGCAAAATGTGAAACACAGTTCTTCATTGTACTGGCTTTTGAGCTTTTAATTTATTTTTATATATACACACACACACATATATATATATATATTTATGTAGTATCTATATTATAAAGAAGTGAAAAGTAACATTGCAGAAACAAAATAAAAAAGTTGTTGTTCCCTGCCACCCTAGAAACTCCAGGCAGTTTGTCAAAGGAGTGGGATTACATAGAAAACAATGCTTTACAGATAACAGCAGTAACAATACCTAAATATGAATGCTGCATAGTAATGATAATTAAAAATAATTCCAAAACCAAACCCACTTTAATTATTTATAGTCCAGAGTGAGGATTAAGGGCTGTTTTAAATAGATGTCAAACAACCATAACTTTTGCAAATTCATTGTTCTTTGTTAAGATAACAATTGACATGTATATAATGAGCCTGAAACAAGTTCACAACTCATAAGAACAAAGCTAATTAGAATTATTTTACAAGTGTGTGAGCTTGTTTGATATTGCCTCAAGCAGCAGGGAATGATTGAGGATTCTTGCTGAACTGATATTACAGGGAAAAAAGAAGCCATCAGAAGCAGCCAAGGCTAACTCCTGTTTCCAATGCAAGAGAAACTATTGATTTGAAATAAGTAAATTTAGTTTACGCTATTCGGTCTCACTTGTTAATTAAAAAGAGGTGTTTAAATGGGCTGTTTAAAATCTATAGCCGAGCTCATGGGTATCTAAAGAAAAAACAACCTTGCATAGTGCTGGCAAGGTATGTGGGGTTTTTTCCTCAATCATGGTATTGCAAGGTAAACTTAATATGCAATTCAACATATATTAGTGGAGTAAGGCATATATCCTTCCAAAAAGATGAGTCTCTGTAATGTCACAGTCAGCTTTTCTTGGCTTGTTTTTAATTTTTGTGGAATTGCGACTGAATGGAAATACCCTGTGCTCTTGGATGTTTGTGGCTGCCTTCCAGTTATTTTTTATTTGCTAATAATGGTGGCTGGTCATTCATTGGCTTACTTCTCTGGATTTTTTTTTTTTTTTTTTTTTTTTCCTGCCCTAGTCACAATAATAAGTTCAAACCAAAATTGCAATCTCTGTGTTTCACACTGTGCTCAAATGCTGAGCATCCGTCAGACCTGGTTTAACTTCCTTCATGAAGTGGTTTTCCAGAGGTAGGGAAGCAGGTGTCTTCCTCGTGTCTGTGCTTAAAACTGGATAGATAGTAAGGATTTCAGCTATAGTGCCGGTGAGTTCAGGAAAAAAAAAAAGTAGTTTCTCTGGACTGCTTTGTTTTATGGCAGTGAATGGAGGCAGTTGCTTGGCGGATGAGTAGTTGTTCCTTTCCGAGCTGCGTGTAAACGGAATTCGGCCCAAAGAAACAAGGCAGTTGGAATCCGTGTTTTCGACCGGTGGTGTCGCGCGTTGCAGACACAGTGCTTCTGCTGCAGGAGTGCTTGAAGGGACAGTACTGGACGTCTTTTGGAGAAGAGCAATGGGATTGTTAAAACAGACCTGGGAATGAAGTATGCAGAAATTTGATCAAGTAATAAAAATGTTCAAGACACTTAAACGCGATGTTAACATTTACTAGGAAGTAGTAAGGCAGTACCGTGACAAACTGTGAGTAAGGGCTGTTCATTAGGAAGTTTTGTGATGAATTCTGTTACTGTTGTAAAGGATTGGTCACTTGACTTTTGGCGTCCTTGAATATTCCAGAACTTCAGGCAGTAGTATAAACATCACTAAGAGGATAAGGTGACAGTGGAAAGAATAAGATTAAAAAAAAAAAAAATTTCCTGTAGTCTGGATGAGGGAAATACTCAAAGCTGCATTTGGTTTCCACTTTTGCATTCTGATTGCTCTTAACAGGTTTTGGCTTTTTGGAACTTGAGGCAGCATCAGCTGGGATGGAAGGAGGCAGGAGGTTCTTTATCAAATATTGTAGAAAGACATTGTTGATTGAAACTTAAAATAAACATGACTTCTCATATTAGAATCTTTATGAAATTGATAGGCAATGTTATGGATAAGCTTTCTGGATTGAAAACGGTTTGGACCCCTCTTTTTGAGCACGGTTATAGGGACACGACTTGTGTGTCTGTTAAATTCCAAGGAAGGGGCTCTGCAGAGACCAGTCCCTCGGGCTGGTCCCAGCACAGTGCTCTTGCTGGTGAGCCTGCAATGCTGCCCTGGCCCAGCAGCTTGATAAGCTGCTTTGGTAAGAAAGCGTTCTCAAATTAAAGTTTACTAAGAAATCTATGGTTCAAATTCAATGAGTGTTTTATTTTTTTAATATACAGAGTGAATAGTTTGGCTGAAGTAAAGTAGACAAATTCTAGTGCAGTACTAATCCATTTAAACTGGTAGACCACATATAGCCTACGTGTAATTATTTTAAAAAATAGATCTGCCCTTCAGTCAAGCATTGCAGTTTCCTGACAGATTTTCTTTCTGCATGTTGACTTCAATTATTTTTGTGCCAAGTCCTCCCTTTAAACTTCACAATAGACACATTTCTTCATCTGGAGCTACATCTGTTTCTTATCTTTTATGTCAGGCTCACAGCCTGCATATATTGAAATATAGATTGTTTTCTGTATTACAGCATCGAACACGCTTTTAAAGTGTGAGTATCTGAATCTCTGCAGAATGGAAGACACTGTGAATGAATGAATGAATTATTTGAAGAAAGAAAAAGAACAAACAACAAAAAACCCAACACAATCTATAAAAACAGTTCTTTTGTCTGCGGTGCTTATACATCAAACATAATATTTAATATTAACCCCAGAGTCCCAACCTTCTAAACACCAAAGCACCATATGGGAAATTAATTTAAACACTTTCTTTGTAATTAATATTCTTCAGTGAAACGCTGTTCTAAAGAAAGTTTGTTGAAATAAAACTAGGATCAGATCTTGCTTTATGTAGTTTACCACAGTTTTTCCTGTGTTCCCAACTTTTGTTAACGGAAGTATAAATGCTAAATTCCCTTGATGTAATATAGTGTAGAAGCCATCTTCTATGCATATTTGAGCTGAACAAAGAAATGATTTGCTCTAATTCACTTTATGGAGACCTCTTAGCAGCATCTTGTGTTACACAGATTGCAGTAGCTGAAGAGTCTGATCTCAATGTTAAAATGTTTAAATTGATTTTTCAGGTCTTTAATAATTTCTCACTGTTCTGTGTCTTAGTAATAAATGAAACTGACATTAAGAAATCTGGTTTTGTGCTGGAAATGGAAGCAGGGAACTGAATTGGTTGCTAGTTCTTGCAGAACAGCATTAACTGGTCTTATATGGCGCAGTTCGGTTAAACTGGTATTTCGTAGTTGTGCTTCTAACGCAAACTGGGTGAGAAGTGCGGCCTGGACCTTATGTGAACTCTTGCGGAATGTTACAGCTGGAAACCTGCTTCAGCCCTGTGGGGATTTGGAGAGAGGCTCTGAGAAACACGTACTGTGGAACAGTGGCAAGTTACTTAAGAGTTTTGGATGTTTTCTGGACCATACTTGACTGTGCATGGTTGCCAAAGCATCACACTTACTTAATGTCTAATAAATTAGCTATCTTGATTCAGTAAGGCACTTAATTCTGCAGGAGATGTGAGTGGAAGAGCTCATTCAACAGATTAGTCCAAAGTTTTTAGCATATAAATCCTTGGAGTTTTAAGGATAGACCCACAAAAGGCAAAGGTCCTGCTGAACCCTTCCAGTGGGCACACGAATCTCCAGAGATTTCTGTAATAATTGCTGTCATATCCAAACTTGTAGCCAGTTTCTGCTTGACCCTGGAAGGGCTCATGTTATTAAACATGCTGGTAAGACTTGAGTGTTTAAAACCCCGCCTCTTGGCATTTGGAGAGGTTCCTACAGTACGTGGCCTCTGAGAGCCGACTGCTGCTTGTCATGGAGCTCCGCGCCTGCCTACTCTGTGCTCGCTGGGTCGGTCAGGGGTGCATCGGAAAGTCCTTGAGCCAAGATGCTATTGCTGCCCTTGCAGAGTCCCTCTGCTCTTCCAAATCTCAGTGCTGAGAGCGTTCACTTGCACTTGAGTATGGTCCTCAGCATCTCCCAAGTTAATAATCTGATCAGAAAATTCATGGAGAAGTTTTCTTGGTTTTGCCTTCTGAAGATTTTTACTCTCAGTATAGAAAAACTGAATATTGTCTCAGCACAACAAAAAAAATGACCTTGTAGTCTGGCAGTCTTGTCTAAAAATGGGACGGATTTAGGTACTTACTGCAAGTGGCATTTCAATACTTAGTGTTCCCTGGAGTAGAACCAAAATGCAGTGATGTTTTACCTGCTTTGTTCTCTATTTTTCACTCCCTTTCCTGCTAAGATTTGCAATGTGATTAAAAACTGGAGGAATGCGCCTGACTAGGCTGAAGATTTTATCTCAGTTGCTATGAGAAGTTTCTTTGTGGCTGTTTTTCACTGTGTGTATAACCAAGGTCCAGCCCATGGCCCGCACTGGGCCCGGAGTGTCCAAAGCTCTGGGAGCAGCGCTGATCCTGGCCTCCCTTCTACAATCCCGAGCCCAGGGTGGACCTGCTTCCCACCTGGGGCTTGCAGGTACTGCTCTAGGTTGAAGACCTGGGAAGAGGGAACTCTTTTGAGAAGCTTCAGTTAAAAGAATAGTAAAATAATGATCTTCGGAGTACAGCTGTTTAGACAGCATTGGCACTGTAATTACAGACAGAACAACTTGGAGCTATTATTGGTATTTATCTCAGATTAATCCATCTTCTCTACACTAAACCTACTGATATTTTACATCCAGATTATGATTTGAAGATCCCAGGTCTCATTTTCCACAGAAGTTAATAAGAACTTCATGGAACAAGAAAGATAACGTAATACAAACAAACAAACAAAAAGGGTTATGAAGAATTTGTCTAAATTAAGTCTGTAATTGATCTCCTCAGATGTTGTGTCTTGAGAAGCTGGCCAAATTTTATTGTGCATTTATTGCTAAATGACTGATTACCAGATAGATGGAACAGAGCAAGCACAATATGTTTTGTTTACCTAAAGGCTCATAAATTCAATGTCTGTTGGGTCTCTCAACGATGATGGGTTAGCAGATTCCTTCCAGGAAAACAAAACCCAACTACAAAGTCATCAGGTTGAAGTATTATCCTTTCAGATGCTTTTTTCAACCCGATTTGTTCTTTGATGGTAAATACAAGCCAGATGCAGTACTGAGTTCTGATTAATCGTTTGTTGAAAAGCACAGCACGCTGAGCGTGGAGGGATCGTGGGCATCTTGAGTTGCTAATGAACTATACTCAACAGTCTGGGCCAGGTCTGTATGTGGGTAAACAAACTCTAGAGAAGGGCATATGCTTTGATAAACCATGTTCTTTTATAATTAGTGATATGATCATCACAGGGATGTCAGGTCAAGCGTTTTGTAGAAGAATGTACGTGTATTAAATAGCTGGAGTGTTCATTTTAAGCTAGCTTGTCAAAGGTCAGGAGAGGAGAGTGGGGTTATTGTGCTGCCTCTGCCTCGAGCAGGCCTTGGAAAATGAGAATGAATGAATTCTTATTTTAACGATGCCGCTGCAGCCTTCTGAGCAAACAAATAACTCTTCAGGTAGATAACTTGAAGCATATATAATGACTCGAGGCGGTATGTCAGATCACTAATAGCACGCAATGAATCACTTGCTCAGGCAGTCCCTGTGTTTGGACCAGCGATTCACTCTGCTTTCTCTGGGCATAACACACATGTGATTCCTCTGTCTGTAGCGGTTGTCTCTTCTGACTCTTCTTGTTTGACCGTTTCTGTCGCAAATAAGAGGTGAGCCTGTGTAGTGCCCTTCTGGGGTCCTATGGCAGTGTGCACTGCCCGCCATTCCCACTTCCCTGCTCCGCTCAGGAATCTTTCTGCAGAGCCGGCAGCAGCTGTACGAGCGCTTTGCATCCCACAGAAAGAAGCAATGATCCAAATAAGCAAATGATGTCTCCTCTAATTTGTGTGATCTATGAAGTGCAAAGTGTTGACGCCGTTCAGATGAGACAATCTGAAGCTTTTTTTCATTACACGAGCTGAAATTCAGATGAAATATAAACTTTTAGAGTACTGCAGTGTAAACATACATGATGCTGCAACAGAAAGAGATTTAGAGAAGTGTGTATACCTACACTTATTTTCACAGTCCTGTTTTATTTGCATTAAGATTGTGGGGCAGGGTGGGGAATGTTGCTGCTTTTTTTTTTTTTTTTCCCCCTTAGAGGTAATTACTTGGAAAAAGGATTTCCCCCTGCTCCCTTCTGGGTGTCCCCATGCCTGTTAGCCAAGGATTAGCACGCCGCTCCAAACTTCATTATAAATCCAGCCTGCTCTGGAAACCAGGAACTTAACAAGGATTTCCATGCACGGTGAGGCTGTTGTGGTTGTGCAGATCTGGTGAAGCTCCCTGTAACAGCCATCACCTTCTAAACTCCCGTAGTCATTTTTTCTGACCGAAGAGCGTGGAGGAGGGAAGGGAATCCCCAATGTTCAACCTACTGCCCTGTTGTGTTTGTATAACAAATGGTTTTTGCTTGTGGTGAAGTGAGATTTCTGCAAGGCTGTGGGGTTTAAATTTTCCTGCAGAGGAGGATGTCTTGCTCCGTGGTTTACCAAAACTTTTGCACGTATCACTCCTGTTTACCCTTACCACAATTAGAGAGGTGAATGAGGTGAAATATGTATTCCTCTCTACTCTTTGAAGCTTTTTTTTTTTTGTAGAGACAACATTGTTTTCTTTCTGAATGAATAACTTACTGGCAGGTCAAGCAGAGTGTGGGTTTTTTGTGTGCGCGCACAGATAAATTGTAGGATTGGATCCCTGCTTTCAAATAAAACCAGTGATGTTAAACCCTTCATGAATCTGATTCAGTTCTTTCTAAGCTCAGTGGGAGTTTTGCCTAGGGAAAAAAACGGAGAACCTTCATATTAACTTTGATTTCATTTAAGCTCATTTTTGGAAAAACAGCTGATCCCCCAGAATACTGTGAATACCACATCTGTGAACGCGAAGGGCTGTTTCTGCCGTGTACGATTACCACAAAACAGCCCTGAAAAATCCTAACAGTAGGGAGTATTGAGCCGTTGATTCCTCTCGCTGGATTTAGTTGCAGGTTTTGGTGAGCACGCACAGAACAGACTGTTAATTGCAGCTGTTCCTGGCGCCCCGAGCACGCTCCCATCCTTGGTGTGGTGTGAAGCGGGAATATTTGGACTGCAACAGTTGGAAATCCGGAGCTCAACCTAACGCCTTACAAGGTACTCTGTCGGTGGGGTGGGAGGAGAAATAAATGACTTGTAGGAAAATCATCGATGGCATACTGGATCAGCAGAAGCTCAATTTGGACGCAGCAAAGTGACCTTATATATGTCCTGGAGATAAACCTTTCCCACCAGCATGCAGCAGTGAAGGAATCTCCTGTTGCTGCTGCAGAGAGTCATGGTCTCCTGGCGTGTGCGACTATTTTGAAAGCAGTTGAATGTGGTTGTCCTAAACTTGTCCATAGAAGCAGTCAGCATCATCATTTTTGCTCATTCTTGTCCTTTGATATATTGGATAGTGTCTCCTGCAAGAGAGATGAGGCAGCCAGGCTGGAGGTGAGCCTGCAGGCTCCAGACAGCAGCGGAGAAATTAGATGCCTGATCTGTGGTTCAGAACAGGTGTCTAATTCAGATGTTCTGAAACATCCTCTGAAAGAAAATGTGGGTTGTTTGTTTTTTATTTTTTTTTCCCAAAGATTATATAAGAAGGACGAGTTAGGTGACTTGAGTTCTCCTCAGGGTATTAGTCATAACACAGACACTGTCTTGAAACATCTTCAGTTGATACATCTGTACTTTTAACTTCAAAAAATTAAAGATTTAACAATCCTTTGGCTATGGTGGGACTTGTTGAGGACTGGAGATCCTCACTGGCTTTTTGAGGTTTTTCTCATGTGAAGCATTTTGCAGTCCAGTGTTATGTATTTCTCCTAATTGTTCAGGATTGGAAAACCTGGTCAGTAGCGATTTTGTTTTTTATCTCTTTGAAATGACAAATACAAACTTAATTGAAAGGGAAATGATTTTTCAGATTTATAGATTTCCAAGGCTAAGAGTCTGCATGAGTAACTTTAATTAAATGTATTTTCCTGCAGAGCTGCTTGTAGTTTCGTTTACTCAAATCTCTACACATGTTGCTCCTCCTGGCTTTTCAATTTGCTTGCAAGGCATTATTTAAATGCTTGTCAGCTGCCTGAGAGAACCTAGAGGAGCAGGTATAATTTCACATCTTGCATAGGAGTGGAAAAATAAATAAAAATTGTGACCTTTCCTACTTTTGTTCTACTTCATATGGGCAACACCCATGTATGTGAGCTGAGTGATAAATCAAAACAAATCACAGTCCTGTTGTTTTTCTTCAATTATCTTGCCTTTGGTTGTGTAACGAGGAGACCACGTGGTAGTGATAAGACTTGGAATACTGTTAAATAGTTAATTAGGAGTGCCTTGAGAGGATTATTCAGGTAGGTAAAGTTAATGTGAGAGCTTAATATATAGGGAGTGGCATGACCAAAACCAGTGGAGAGGAAACATCACTTGGTTACTGAGGAAGAGTTCAGCTGGAGAGAAAGGTGAGTGACAGGGATAGCATCATGTTTCTACCAGAGATACCCTCATAAAGAGGATAAAAAGATGGCTTGGAAGTTGTGTAGACTGACAGTGTTTTGTGGAAAGGAGATGAGACATGAGTTGTATAGCTGTGATGGTAGTGCAGTAGAAAACAGTCAAACGCAAAGAATTGTTTTGTCGAAGAAGCAGCGTGATCCCTATGGAGATTAAAGAAGGAATTATGGTCTCTGAGCTCCTGGAGATTAAGAGGCAGATGCATGAAACTTGTGTGATGAGAAAAGCGGTTTTGTTCTTGCACAAAGGGAGCGCCTGGTACTTTCATTTCAGTCAGCAGTGGCTCCTTTTTGATCCAGGAAAAAGGCAAGAATGAGGGAAATTAAAGTTCCTAATGTGTTTTCTTGTTTCCTTGTTGAGTCATTCTCAGAAAACTTGTATTGAAAGTATGGCAACTACGTGTATGAAGCAAGAGGCCACCTCCCAAAGAGATGGCAATCTGGTCATTTCACTTTGAAATGAGAGAGAGAAACCTTTGTTTTGTGGTTTGGTTTTTTTTAGAGGTTAAATGCCTCTAAAATTTCTGCTCCATCTGGTATGAAAATTTGAGGGGAGACCAACAATAAAACTCTGTGTAAAGGTGATTTTTATTATTATTATTTAATATTTAAGTTCCTGAAAAAGACAAAGGACAGTTATCATTGATGTTTTAATATGCAGACTATTTATCTAAGGAAGGACAAAGACATCAAACTGTGAAGATAAGCTTTGAATTATCATAAACTCCATTTCGCATGAGAAATTGCTATTTAATTCAAAAGGAAATATTCATAAGCCATCTTAGTTTATAATCTGAATATAATACGGTGAAACCTGTTAATAAGAGACCAGTGGGATCTCTTTCTTTTGCCATCACAACAGGTGGCTGTGTAATACAGTCTTAGCAAAGTCGCCTTTCAGAAATAATAACCTCATGAATTTTAAGAGGAAATTCAAACGCGCATCAAGGATACAGAAACAGGATCTTTCCTTGTGTGACAAAGAAGTAAGAGTTTGTTCCAAAGGCTGAGGAATTTTGTGAGGAAGCTGGCATTGACTTCGGTTGATGGTTTGAGAGAAATAGGTATTCTACTTCAATTGTGCATAAATATTTACAACCAACCTTGCCTGACTTATGTCTTTCTGACCGTATTTTCTCACTGTGGCAGGCGTAAGAAACTCTGTCCCTTGATCTTCGATTCCTGGTGCATCCTGCTTCATTTAATGAGCCGATTCATCCACAGGGTAATGCCACAGTTCTCCTTGCTGAGATGCCCATTAAACACATGGCACAGCCGCTTCTTTTTGTGCTTTTGAAAATAATGATACATTTGGATGCGGCGCGTCAGATGGTCAGGGTTTGGGTAATGAGTTTTTAAGTGAGAGATCCCAATTGGAGCAATCTAGAGGAAAGAACACTTTTCAAAACTTTTTTTTTTTTTTAGGAATTTTTGCAAAATCTCTGAAAGTGAAAATTTGAATGTAAAACTAGGTTTTATGTTCACATTTGTCTTTAGAGAAGTTTCCAGCCTTTCTGTGATACCTCAGTTTCTGCTATGTTGGTAAATCTGCTGACAAAGCAGTTGTACTGAATCCGATCTACAATCAGTTAAGCTTGGTGTGGGAGGTAATAAGCTTATTTTGTGTTTCATTTTGCACTGTACAACAGCATTGTTGGAGAGAGCGAGTAATGAGTGATAGTAAGAAACAATATGTGCTTTTGATGTTTGGGGAAGGAGTGTTGAGTTCTGAAGAGGCAATGGTTTCAAGCTGCGCCGGGGGAGATTCAGGCTGGACATTAGGAAATATTACTTCTCGGAAAGGGTCGTCAGGCACTGGAATGCACTGCCCAGGGAGGTGGTGGAGTCACCGACCATGGGGGTGTTCAAGAAACGTTTGGATGTTGTGTTGAGGGATATGATTTAGCTATGAAGTATTGGTGATGGTTGGACTGGATGATCTTTCAGGTCTTTTCCAATCATAATTCTGTGATTCTGTGAAGAGGCTTCCTGTCTTTCATGGTGGTTTGGGAAGGGTCAGTATGTCGGACCTAAGCACTGGGGAGGAAGGGTCAGCCAAGTCGTGGAGCAAGCTGTAGTCTGGGCAGGAGGAAGCTTCTGCTTCATTAGGCTCCTGTTTGAGCCCGAGCTCTGTAGAGCTCATTCCTGCATGAGCTCTACCCAGCACCCACCAAAGTTCGTTGGGAAGTTTGCCAAGCTGCTTCTGGTCATGGCCAAGGTGGTCTTCTGTGGTTGACCTGCAGCTTGGCTGCCACTTCTGACCTGCCAAATGTTGGGTTATACGTTGCACACTGAAACTGTCATGTTACATGCCAGGGCTTTGAGAGTGGCCAGTTAGTTTTACATGGCCTAAGCAATCACTTTGTGGAAGACTTTTTTCCAGATCCTGTTCTTAATTTCGGTGTCGATTCAGTGATTATTATTGTTATTTTTTCCCCCAGTGTTGTTCAGTGTAATTCCAGTGTAATGGTTTTGCTAATGTGTTAGGATGCCTCAGTAGCAAGCTATTTAAATGTTTCTTGAAATAGTGTATTTTTTTTTTTTTTTT
>WHYT01016719.1:75186-118177 GCA_009806455.1 Tetrax tetrax
AAAAAAAAAACCAAACGCAGTGGTGTATTACTAAGTTCTTGCAAAAATAACTTTTACGTTTTTATGCGGATGCCAAAAGCATGAAATCAGTTCACTGCGGAATAACATGTTTTATTCAGTTTGTCTTTGTCTGCCATCTGAGACACTGAGGAAGGAAGTCAGAGTTGTGCTTTGAGCTTTAGTTAAGAGATTGCCCTTATCAGAAACTCCCACCTTTAGCCCAAAAGTGAGCACAATCGGAATGTGAAGGTGGTGCTGCTCCTGACAGACAGTGTGACTGATGCTGGTCAGGCGCTGGTATCGGGGAAATGTGTGACCAGCCAAGGTCTGTAGTGGTAAAAAGCTTCTTGCTCCAGGCTGAGGGGAAAAAAAAAACAAAACAAAACAAACAAACAAAAAATTAGAATTTCAGACACTATAAGAAAGATTATTGGAGTCTTAAAATATGGTCATCAAAGAGAAAATTAGAAATGAATGCTTCTGCATTAACTAAGATGCAAGCAAATAATCTCAAGGCAGTTCCTGGGAAAAGAGCTCATGAACTGAGTGCAGAAGAAAGGGAAGGAACCAACACCTGGAGGAAGAGCACTTTGCAGACTGTGGGTCCATGCAGACGGCCCGGTGCACGGCACGCTTCTGCGCAAGGCTTTGTTGCGGAGCGTGGCAGCCCTGCGCTGCATCCCTTCCCGCAGACCGGTACCCGAGTGATGGAGTGTCAGTGGTTCAGTGACCCTGTGGTGTAATGAGGGCTGAGGAACCAGCTCTGCAAAAATTCTCTTCAACTATTCAATTGCTGTATGTAATAAAAATTTAGTACGTGCTTCACGCTGGGTAGCGTGAAAAGTCCTGCTTAGTGTTTAATACAGGGCGTTGTGCTGTTTCCATACAGATTGATAAAATTCATGAAGTGTTTCCTTGGCAGAAGTAGAATAAGAGGATGTGAAGCGTTTGGTTTGTTGGTTTGTTTGGTTTGTTCAGTGTGGGGTTGGTTTTTTGTGGTTGTGTGGTTTTTTAAGATCTTTGTGATTTACTCCAAAACAGGTTTGGAGAGCCCCCTTTGATAATTTGGCCCCTATAAAAAATGGTGTTCGATTCTTCACCTCCTGGATGGTGATATTCTGCTGAATCAGCAAGTGGTCTTGCAGGAGTGTGTGGTGCAATGGGAGTCTTTCTTCACAAGCTGTCAAGAAAGAGCAGCTGCATTTTAGAGTGCAGGGCAGTGTAGTCTGCTGTACAAAGGCAGCCTGCATTCAGGAATAGTGAAAAATGCATCTTAAAGACCGTGTATTGAGGATGGTCCAAAGGGGTACCTTTGATTTCCACCCTCCCTCACGCGGTGCTTTGCTGGTTTTGTGGGTAGATGATGAAATCAGCACATCCACGTTTATTCCATCCTAGGGCTGAATTACTGCAAGAGCTAATCTGCTTGCTTGGCAACGAGCAGATTTGGTCTTTTCCCAGTGAAGGTGTAAGATAACATTGCGGGATCCCAGATACCGGTGCAATTTTCAGGTTCAGTAGCTGTGCCACTGCAAGCCAGATGTCAGGGACAGCTTCCACTTTGCTGTGGTGGTGGGAAAGAGGACGACATTATGCTGCATTTAACTGTGAGTTTCGTGCCCAGGATCGATGGGAATCCCCCAAATAGGTGGCGTGGAGGAGTGGACTTAGTTTGCTATTGATTTTTAGTGAAAAACTTGCATTAGGAGCTCTCTGGAGCAAATTGAATATTAACAGATTGTTGGGATGTATTAGCTATTTCTAATAGTTTTAAGAGATTATTTCTAAGAATTTATATGTCTAATGTCTCAAGTTTTATATGCTTCAGTTCTTCAGTAACATTGTTTCTTTTACACAGAACTTTTATATGTTTGCAATTGATGGATTTTTTTTTTTGTCTTTAATTTAAAAAAAATCTGTATAGTCCTTAACATTTCTACAACAACTCAAGTTGTTGCATCTCAAGTTTGGTGATGAGCTTGATAATGGCTCATCAGTTAGAACTATTACTTGGCATACTAGATGAGAAAAGAGAAAATTAGTAAATCTTGCATACCTGACACCCTGAAAGAATTAGTGTTTAACAAGACTAGCTGCTTAACCCTGAATATTGTAATTTGCAGGCCCACTTCATATAGCTGTAACCATGCATATACCTGAAGGATTCACCAATAAAACACAGGTTTGACTGGGCAAAAAGCCTGGGCGTGTAACAACTGCTGGGCTAGAATATGTCTGTGTGGCTTGTTGAAAAAAAAAAAAAAAACAGATACTCTACTTGAGCATAGTAGTGCTGAACTAAATCACTGTTTTATTCTTCCCAGCAAATGACAGTATTGGAGAGACAAGCTCGGAGTGAGCATCTTCTGTTGAAGTTAAGTTGTCTTATTTGTTACGTGGAAATTAGAAAACAAACCAACAGTGCATCATGGTGAAGCAAGTAATTATTTGCAGCAAGTGCCCATGTAGTGTGGCCTTAATGGATAGTGTTGCTTTGCACACTTAAACTTCTGAAGAACATCTCTCTTTTTGTCTTGGATTGTCTGTCACCTACCTCCAATTTCCTTTACTGAAGAATTCTCTGCGTCTGAAATTCCTGTTGTCTATTATTGGTTAGGAAAAGTGAGGCTTCTTGTGTTGGAAAGTTAAAGGGAGAGAGGCAGGGGAAAAGGAGATTATTTATTTTCAGGAACTTTTCCCTACAGAAAAAGACTGTCTTGCTTCAAAATCTTGCTTTGAACCAGGGGCTACTCAAAACTTACCTGAACAAAGTCCTGATTTTCTTGACTTTGTTCATCTTTCTTTCTGTGCCATGCTTCATTTAAAATAAATAAATACACTAAATTATAATTTGTGGGAGTGGACTGTGGCCCACATCTGGGTGACTGCGGAGGGTAATGCGGGCAGCAGTGTGAACAGAGCAGGATGCTTTTGAATAGACGCAACTGGCCATGCAAGTAGGATTTAAAAAACACCCTTGGCAAGACGCTCCCTTGCTCACCATGGGAAGTGCAGCCAGTACCAGCTCTGATTTGCTCCTGAATCAGGTGCTTTTTGAGCAGCAAAATGTTATGCTGTATATCACGCGACAGGTGATCGTTCTTCCTGTTCCTTGCTCAACTGCTCAATGGAAGACTTCCTGCTGTTCATGGGTTTGGAAGGGTTTTTCATTGCGCTATTCAGAAGTGACTGCTTTTCCTGCTGCCACCTATGCCCCTGAGGAAGTGGTGTGTGGTGTCACAGGCTGCTCTTGCTGTTTTTCTGGTGGCTTTGGGGTAAAGGGGGTTGGTTTTACCATGTAGGAGTAGCTGGGTTTTTGGTAACGGCAGTTGTCCAGCTCAGGCTCCAGTGGGACTGGAGGAGAGGTTACCACAGCAGGGTTGTGGGCTTTTGTCTGTTTAGTTTTTGGTTTTTTTTTGCTTATTTTGCCTTTTCTTTTAAAAATATTCCAGAGATTCTCCTTCACCAGAAGACATGTTCTCTTTCGAGACTGATGTGGTCTGAGAATTATGACTTGAAGCTGAATGTGTTGGCATGGTGCAGTCACTTGTATTCACTGAAACACCGTTTGAGATGCGAGCTCACGTTCCTTCCCAAGGTCATGGATTTAAATTGCTTAATGTTTGAAGGAAAAACCAGTTCAGAGGCGTGCAGCTGAGGATCTGCTTCATGAATATCGTGGTAGGATGTCTAAGATGCTGTAGCACCACCTGCTAAACTCTAAATTCTGCTTTCTTATTCAATTAACAAATTATAGCTAGATGGATCTGTTTCTCTCTGGGGTGGTTTACATGATACGGATGCAAAGAAGAGGAGTTAGTATTCCATTATTTATGTAAGTGATCTTTGACAGGAATTAATATTTATCAATGAAGGATAAATTTAGGGACTTCACTGTCTTCATTTGGGGGAGGAGTGTTCTGCCTGGTTGACTCATTTGAAAAATGTTTGAGATCTGTAAATTCAGCCCATAATCTTACTGTAGGGAAATATTACTGTTAATATCCAAAGCCTATTAAAAAAGGATTTCACATCCCTGGAATTTATTATGAAATCTCAAAGATGTGAAACTCCTCTTTAATAGGTTTTGGACTTTATAGTCTCTATCAGGAAATGATATTGTTGATGTGGTTTAAAGATTGTGAAATGAATTTTTCTTCACTTTCATGACAACTGTTTTAAATTAGTGTTCTATCAGTTGTTTGAGGAGGTTTGTTATGTTCTTTTTTTTTTCCCTCCAATGAACAGATTTTTATGTAACAAAAATTTCATAGGCACTTGGGACCCTGGAAATCACCTAATTTGTTGCAGAGATCTGCTGTTTCTGTAAGAATAACTTTTTTTTTTTTCCCCCTCTGCCAGTCCCATGAGTATTCAATGTCATTGGCACCCTATTTTCCTTACTGTGTCTTCATAATAAATTCTGTAATACCAGTAATATACTTGGAAATACACTAAATGTACTTATTTAGCAACTGCAACTACGATTCATACAGTTTCAGTAATTAGCTAATTACAGTTGGGATGTAGGCTGGGCAATTGCGTGCTATGTTAAAACTAGAGAAATTAAAACAGAGCCACTTTATGGAACTGTTATGTTCTTTTGGGGACTGCAGATCTTAGTGAAGCATTAGCTAATTAAAAACACCAGGGTAGTTCCTGAATAAACCATTAAAGCTAAAGGTTACTTTCACACTTGAGTGGTATATGTCAAAACATTTTTTTCCCTATTTGTAGCCCTTGTGGAATATAGATTTAAAAATACTGTGCACAAAAATTATAATGGCACAAATCGGTGCTGGTTAAGGGATCCTGAAGAGACTCTTCCTGTGTTGTCAGTTTTCAGTTGCTGTTCCTGAAGGGTGGAGATACCTTCCAGATATCGGCCCTGCAATTCCATCCCTGTCCTGCTTGGTTCACTGCTCTCCAGCCAGGCTGAAGGACTGGGATCCCCGATGTGGTGAGCAGAGCTGCTGTCCTTAAATGTGGTCCTGAGAAACCCTCTGAGATGCTTTCTAGGGCTGCGCTGCTCTACAGCTCGCTCTCCTTAGCCTTCCTGAATCCTGGATATAGAGTCACTTAGCCTCTATTATTGGATTAATCCTTTTCTCAGTAACAGGAGGCAAGCAAAGAAATTTGGGTCTTTGCAGAAGGTTTTTAAAGTGACAATGACCTTGACTCTTAGGAGAGGATGGCCGATGTGCAAGCCGTAGTGTTTAACAGCTGGTTGCAGAACAAAATTCTTTTGCCTTTACAAGACAATAAATCACTCTTGATACTGTGTTTCTAATATCTGTGATGAAAAGCATCAGATTTAGGAGGGTTTTATTTTTCCCCTCCCCACTAGCATCATCTAGGTTTTTTTTTTTTTAAGCTGCCATGACTGGGTCTGTTGCTTTCCACTTACGGCCTGAGTGATGATATGCCTTGCCCTACATAACCAGTAGGCAGTAATCAAATCCCACCTTGAAAGATTGGAGTTTGCTTCTGTTTGAGCAGTACAAGTGATCATCTGTTCAAGGGTTTGGGGAAATCTTGCTGATATGTGACTCAGACATGCTTTAGACCTCCGTAAAAAGAACATCACTCAAATGCTGATTTATCTGAAAAAGATCCATGACTTTATTGTTCACACTGTGGAAAAATCTGTTCCTACAATCTGGATGCTAAAATGCTCCTGCCTGTTTTCTATGCTAATTCTCCTGTTCTTGCTTGAAATTTTACTGGGGAATAAATTTCCAAGTGAGCACAATGCGGATGGGTGAGTAGGAGGGGCAGAGTGAAGGCTGTGCAGGTGGGGGAGTTATTTAGTTGCCAAACGGTCTTTCACGCCTTGAAGATTTCTCCACCTTTTTCAAAAGGACAAGTATATCTTCAAGAAAAGTAGAAGGGACCTTGAGTTTGGAAGGGAAAGGTAACAATTAAAAGTATTAAGAAGAGGTGTGCTGCAGCAGAGGGGATCAGAGCAGGAGTGTCTAGAGATTCATGCAATGGAAGAGAAGACTCCATGTTACTGAAAAGACTTCTCAGAAGCTTCCTCTTGCACTGTTCCAGTGAATATTGTTCTTAGAAAACACGCTACAGATTATTTACATTTATAAAACAGTGTCAGTCAGAGTTGCTGTTTCCACACTTCCAAAAGTCCCTTTAATTAGGCTTAGTACTTGTTAATGTCCTTTCCATCAGTGTTCATGATGTTAGAGGTCATACTGCCAACTTCTTCTGTCTAAGAACAAGTCACCTCGCATGCAGAAGTTTTGAGATGGCAGAAGCAGCTTTAACTATCTCACAAGATCCTTGCCTGCCCAGCAGCTGACCAGAGAAGGACAGAATTTTCCATCCTTCCAAAAATGCGCAGAAAAAGCTTTGTCTTGTCTGCTACTGAGAGCTAAAAGTATACAGAAACTCACAACTTATGCCTGGGGAAAAAGCATTTATGTGATGAGATAGCATGCAAAGAGCATGAATTTCAGTTATCTTAATTCTGACTTGTGTAATTAGGTATTATGTATTTTTCAAACCGTGTTTGTAGAAGGAACACTTCAAGGAAGATTGTTAACGATTAGTCAGATTAGCACACCAATTCTGTTAAAATAATGGGAGAATTTTCTATGGAAAATAGTCTGAAGCGTTTGAGTGGAGTGCTGTAGTGGAAACCTTCGGAAAACTTTGTTTTATTGTGAAGAAATTGCTGGAGGAGCACAGACATGGTACTCATTAGGGTGTATTGATTGTTCCAGCCAAACCTTGTACGCAAAAACAACCGCCACAGCTTCTCATGCTGCCTGGCAGGTAAGGGTTTGCAGTCTTGTGATGAGGGGGTTTCATTATCTTGTGGTATGAGATGGAGATTGCTTGTGGGAGCAAACGGCTCTGAGTAGGAGCGAAACGTCGCAAGAGAGGGGATTTGCAGTGACCCTTGTGCATGGGGAGGTGACGGTCAGCATCGCTCTGTGCGTGAGGTGAGTGCCCATAGGACCTTCTGCCAGCATCTCCCAAGAGAAACAGATGGAGCTGAGACATGACCAAGAATGTCTGAAAAGGGACAGCAGAAAAGAACAGTAAGAACTCTATAATAGTCAGTGCTGATGAAGTGGGTCAGTGTTATTTCTGAGCTGCAAGCTGGTTGCTGTGTTTTCCTTTCCCTTTTTTTTGATGTTTGTTTTTCTGAAGAGATAAGTAAGCAGAGACTGTTTGAGAAGGAGAAGCAATTTATGGTCTGAAAAAAGAGAACTAATGTAAAAATACAGATCTGAAGTGCAATCCTCCTCCCACTCTATTTTTGTGGTGGGTTTCCATGAGGAGCTGTAGGTAGGTATTGGTTAGTATTTCTTTATACCGCCATCCATGTGTTGGGTGAGTGAACATTAAGCAATGTAATATGCCCAAATAAGCAAGAGACTTAAATTTGGGGGTTGAGCCACAAAATTTCAGTTGTCCTCTAACCCTTTGAGGAAAACTCATGATCTTGTTTCAAGTCAGTCTCTGTAAAGATGGACCCTAAAATTATCTGTCCTGCAGAGACAGAGTGGAGACTGGATGGCAAACGCCAAGTGCTGGAAGGTGGCAGGATGTTCCAGTTCTGTATTATACAAAAGGATAAGACTGTGAAAAAGATTTTCTGTGAAAAACTTAAAAGCAAACCCCAACAAACAAACAAACAAAACCTCACAAGACAGAAGAGATTGTGTCAGAGGTGGGTGAGTGAAGGTGTAATGCCTCTGCCATTTGGGAAAGGGATCAAGGTCAGTTTGTGAGAAAGTACATGTGACAGTTGAGATAAGTTTAAAAAAAGCAGTCAATCAAACAAATGAAACGCACTCGGAAAAAAAACCTTCTGGGGCTTTTCCCTCCTCCTTGTTTCTGTGTGTTTTTATGCAACTGACAGATTTTATGGCAGTTTTAATCCAAACCCATCAGCCAGGTACGGAAGAGGAGTGGAAATCTGGCATGAGTGGAGAATAACTGGTAGGCCAGATGGTGGGAAACATAAAGCTACAGTATACAAGCAAAGAGAGTTTAGAAGAGATTGTATTTTAAGTTCGTAAACAAATTGGGAAATAAAACAGACCTTTAAAAATAAAGTGACATTTCTGCAGCGAAGGTAGATGTTGCTTAAAAATGTCACTTTGTCTTTCTAAAGGCAAGCATCGCAAGACATCAAATCTGAATTTTCAAAGGTGAGTAACAATATTTGAAACAGGAATGAGATCATGATAGGAAAGGGAATACAAAAATAAAAATGATGCCAAACTACTTGAAATATCTGCATCTGGCCAAACATTATAATATTTTGGAGGTGGAGGTGTGTCTAAAGAAAGATGAGGGGTCTGTATTGGGTGGATGAGAGAGGAGTCCATCAAGGCTGTTTCAAGGAACACTAAACTCCCTTTCTTGACATCAGAGTTGTAAAGGCTCCATCACTAAGAGTCTCAGGAGGAGGGTGTTATCTTCAAAGCTGTGATTACCTAAACATCCAGTACTGTATTCATAACTGGTCATTTCTAGTGGAGCCAAACCTTTTAAAAATAAACACCAGAGAGGTGCCGGGTTGGTAAGTCCTTTACACAGCTTTCCTGTGTGTTGCAAAATTATCACAGGATTCCGTGATAGCCACGTGGCTAATAATTATGGGAAGGAGTTGAACTTCTTGATTAGATGAATAATTAGTTTTAGGATGAAAGACACACGTTTCCAAGTGAAAGCAGATCATGAGGGGAAGAAAATAAGAGGGTAGCCAAATGCAGTTGTAGCAGTGATTGTGTTGTGGATAATAGCAGCTCGTGAGTGGGGAGGAAGTTTGTTGCTCCGAAGATGTCAGGACACCAGATATTGGAGTGCAGATAAAAGGAGGGGGAAGTGGGCAGGAGACTGAATTGCAAATGTCAGGGAGCCATGAGGTGGAAACAAGGGAAGGAAATGAGCAGTAATTTTACTGCTTACGTGCTATGAAAAGATCGAGAGAGACATCTGGGGCTCCAAGGACTTGAGTGAAAATAAGATCGTTGAAATAATGCTCAAGTGAGGAGCGGGGTGAGGGGGGGGGGAAAGAGACAAATTGCTTTTTATTAGCAAGACAGTTCGGGATATGCACTGTAATTTGCACAGTGTTCAGTTTATCTCATCTTGTTACAGCGAAATACCTTAGATCTCTGGGTGTTGAGGGTCTTTGGAGGGAAATCAACCCCTTACAGACGCTCTGGAGTTGACTTCTGAACAGCAAAAGTTTTCTTGGCATTGTCCTCATGAATAAGCCTTTCAAGGTGCTTAATCCTATTCTTAGCTGAAAATGTTGACCAAGGAACTATATCTTTTAGGAAAATGGGGTAGAAATGAGCCTTTGGATCGATTGTTTGGTTTTATTTATTGACTGAAGAGGATGAGCTGGAGAAAGCTGAGAAAGGCAGGAAAGAATCAGCATGACAGCAGGTTTTGATTTCATTAACGCAAATAAAGACACTGCGGGAGGTGACCCTGCTCTTGTTCTTGATTTTTCTGTGTATTCTTTGGAGGACAAGAGAAGAAGGAGGATGCAGGAAGAGTTCCCTGGGGTTTTGTTTCGGTAATGCCAGCCTCTGCTGAGGGATGTACGAGAGACATTCTATCAGGAGGAATGAAATCCTAGTATAATCTCACTGCTGAAAGCCTAGGGATTTCTTCAGACGTGGGAATTTATCATGTGAGGAAGGATGAGGGAAAATTAAGCTAAAACTGAGCCAGAAAGCAAGGGAAAATTGTGCTGCTTCACAAGCAAAACCAAACCACCAGGTGGAACTTATTCTTCAGATTTTGCAGCCAGGTGGGATATGATGGCTCTGTCAGTAAAGGGGTCAAAAGAAAAGCAATCCAACTCACTGCTGTGCAAAAATAAGGCCTAATAAAACATTAAATTGACATTTGAAAAACTATAAAGAAATATGTTAGGGATTGGTTAAAATGGGACTGTTCCTGTAGAGTTAAGGGGATGCTGACTTTAAATACAAAGGCTGATCATTGAGTGCAGAACATAAAACTGATTTTGTAGACAGAGCACAAAGTACCCACTTTGATTTGCTTATTGGAATTGTGATCTGACAGATTAAAATGGAGTGATGATTGCTCTTTTTCCAAGGCAATGTCTCTACTTCCTATGGAAAGCTTGAAACAAACTTTATTTGTCAAATGTAATTCCTGGTATAAAGTGTGGAGTTCAGTAATGGGACATGATTTAATATTGTGAATGTCTAAGATTTAAGCAGGATTTAAAAATAATAGAAGGATTAGGTAATCTAGAAACACCCAGTTGAACTTATTTGGGAGTGAGCAGAACCCATGGGGTTAAACCGCAGTGGAGCTTAAAAAGTGATGGTGAAGAAGGAGCCTAGGAAGAGTTGGGCTGTGAGGTGGGAGTGCCATCTGCCACCTCTTTTCGGGTTTGCCACTGAGGCACTGCAGTCTTAAACTGTCAGAGGATTTGGTTTGGAGTTTATATCAGTGTATTAGCGGAATAAGGAAAGCTGTACGTGTACATGAATTGGCTCGCTGAAGCCCCACAAATTATAATTTTTGGGAGGCAGCAGACTGTAAAATTGGAAAACTGATATTGCACCGTCATTCAAAGAATGCAAACTTGCGTGAGGAAATTCAGTGTTTCTTTTGGGCTTGTTTTGAAAAGGGAGCTGATGGCCTACCCGTTCTTTACTGGGAGAGAGCATGTAAAGCATCGTGGGGCAAATCGATGAAAGAGGCTGTGGTTGTCCCTGCAGTGCTCAGGGCCTTACTGGGTGAATAACCAGTTTAGCTTTTAGACAGATCCACAGAAAGTTAACTCCTCAGTGGTGTAAATGAAAGGCACGTGTGTATGCATTTACATTTCCTTAAAAAAACAAACAAACAAACAAAAAACCCTTGGACTTCAGGCATCCATTTGGTTTAGGGAAAGAGGTCAAGAGTATGAACACGGCTCAAGAAATTCAACCGACCTAGAGCACCAGTGTACTCTACTCTTAGCGACAAGAATGGGTTCTGCAGAAGTGTCTCTGAGTTTGGTCCAGTTTGACCAGTTGGCAGCAGTGCTGGGGTGGAGAGGAAGCAGAGGAGCACCCAGGGGCTCTCACAATCTTGGAGTTGGGGCTCTCTCCCCTTTTGGTCAAGAAATTGGTCAGACTGTAAGAGTAATTAGGAGTCTGAGACATGCCAGAAAATTATTTCGCATGAGGCTTAAGTGGAACCATATTGAGTTTCACACCGCATGCGGTATTGTTGGGGAATTTCTTCAGCTCTGTGCAAGGGATCGATGTTTGATGTCAGAATCCACAGCCCGTGGGTTGGGTTGGTGGGTCGTTCATAACACACTGTGGCAAGTCAGTAATTCCCAGCATCCTGGGAATAGGTCTTGCATCGTTACATAGATTCTCTTAATAACCTTGTCTTGAAGATTTAGGTTAACAAGGAACAATTAGGGGTCATTTAACTATCAGGGTTGAAGAAATTGATTTTTTCCCTCCTTTTCTGAGACTCACTGCATTTTTAATTCCTCTCTGCCTGATGTCGTGGCTTCCAAAGCAGAAAATACCAACAGCGTTTTTAAAGGGGGAATGTTTTAAGTTATTCTGAGACCTACCTCGAGTGCATGGCTGGATTGCTGCTGCTCTTCTGTGGGGTGGGTTTGGGTAGGTGTACGTGCGTCAGCGCAGCTCAACCCAGCACAGCAGTCACCTTTTAAAAAAAACTTGTGGAATTTCGTTGGGTAGAACTGGATATTCAGGAGTTATTGGACTTGTTATTCAAGCTTGTGATAGATACATAAAAGAAAAATTAAGAGGGGAAAAAAAATATCCCTGAGTTGGACCATGTTTTGTTAGACTAATGCTTTATTAGTGACACATTATAAGAAATCCATTTGTTTAAAATACAGCTATTAACTTTGACTCTGTTCCATGAAAAATAGATTAATTGCTCTGCCTTAAAGCAGCTTGAAAAAAATGTATTAATCGTGTCACTTTCTCCTCCCCCTCACACTGCAACATTTTAATGTGTCTGTATGAATATTTTCATAATATTTATTTAAAATAATTCGATATGATACAGCAGTCAGCTGCCACAGCAGTGGCAGCAGTATTTCTGTAGTTTAAAACTTCCTTTGAATTTCTGAGGTACGTACCTCGTTTGAATCTATCTCCAATTTAACAGTCTGATAGTTGTTATAGAATGACTGTGCTTGTAGTAACACACAGGGAGGTGACTTTGTCATGTGAAAAATGTGTTTTAATTCTGGCAGTGAAGCAGTGGAGGCTTCTACTGCCTGATCCTGGAGAGTGGGTACGGCACAACCTGCTTTTCTCTTCAGAGTGGTCTCCAACGGGTACGTTTAGAATTGTTGCATGTGACAATTCTTGGTAGGATTGGAGAAAAAAAAAATGGGGGAAAAGGGGGGAAAAAAGACAAGATTTTAATGCAAAATGCCCCATGGTTAAATATGCAGTGTCAGGTAACACCCATTGTCTGTAATGTGGCTCGGGAAGTTCCCTGCATTTTCTGACACGGTAAATGAAAATAATTAATCAATTCTTTTCATTTAGATACGTTTTATTTCTACGCGTTTTTCTTGCTGAAAAAAACCCAAACCCATACTGAATGACGTATGGGTGGAAAATATCAGTAAATCATGCAAGGCCGTACATTAGCAGGTTTGTAAAGCTCTGTTTTATATTTGGACGTTTCCATTAGCTTTTTTTCACATAATTGTCAGGCTGTACCCATCTGGAACTAATTTGAAAATCAGAGGTTAATGGTCACAAAAGATGACTTGTACCAATTAACTGGGATATTTATAAGTTCAGTCTCTCTGTGGGTTTCCATTATAAATACTGTTTTCACTTCTCTGGGGCTGACAATAATAATAATGTTTTACCTATTAAATTATTAACATATAATTTACATAACAAATAAATATACAATCAAAACTTCTGCAGAGTGCTATTTGTCAAAGATGTCTGTTCTCTAAAACACATTCCTTTAAACTTGTAGGAAAAAATAGATTATTTTGGGAACATCAAAGCCGTTGTAATCTCTGTGTATGGGGATTTGCTCTCCTTTGAAGTTGCTGCAGTGGAACCCCCTGACTCTGTTAGGCTATCTGACTACTTGTATGTTTATAGAAAATAATAACAAAACTGAGAATAATTTTCCTTCTACTTGCACTTTTTTCAAGTTTAGTTTTCAAGCTGTAAGATAGCAAATTAATTGGATGTACTGATTGATTGAAAAGTCGATGTCTTGGTGATAACTGGCAAGTTGTAAAACTTTCTCAAGTGCCCTGTTCCTGAAAAGTTTTGAGGGTTTCCCTCCACTGACACGATAAGGAAACGCGTTGAGAAGACGAGCAGAGAGCAACATCTCTCCTGCCTGGAGCGCCTGGTGAGTACAACCGCACGGGTGAACATCTGCGGTCTGACCCACGCCCGCTGCGTAGGGTGGGACCTGGAAACGCGCTCCCTGGGCGTTACACGCCGCTCCTTAGCGTAATGAAACGTCCGTGCGTTACGGAGGAGATCGCTTCATCGCTGAGCTTCCGAAACCCACGCTGAACAGCCGCTTGGGATGTTCTTCTGTGAGAGACGAGGAATTTGATTTGACTTTCTCACATTTGTTAGCTGCTGAAATGTAGAAAACAAGACGTGTCAGCCATGGCTCTAGGCAGACTTCTGTGGTTAATAGAAAGCCTAGATTTCGGTGTTTACTGAAGCACTGAATTAAAGAAATGTAAATAAATGGATTATTATGACGGAGTGGGGTGAACTCTTAAGCCTAGGAGAAATACTTCAAGTGGGTGTTGGTAATCTCACTTCACATTGTTGATCAAGTGATGCATGAATGTTTTTCTATTTCCGCTGCAAACATAACATTAATTATGTTCAAGGAGGAAAATATACTGTATTTTTGTTCTTTTACAGTATAAACAAAATATGTTGAACTGGAAGACAGCGTATCTTTGTGTTTAAAACAAACCTGTGGGATTTGACAGTACTGTTAAATGACTTGAGAAATGGCAAGAGGCATATTTTACTCCAGAGAGGTCAAATTATCTTCGTTTGAGGTACTTCTGATGCCTTTTCTTTGCAGTGTTGACTGCCAAGATGCATTGGCGTAATTGCATGCACCCGTCAAGCCTCCAGGATGTGTGCAACACACTGTGATTTTAAACTGCTTGCCATTAAACCCAGTTACTTCTTGAAGATGTTCTGGAGGATTGGTCCTCTGTGGATGTGAGGCTCTTCATTTTTCCTCAGTGTAGTGGTGCCGTAAGATGGTTTGCTTCCTTGCCCCTGCAGAAAGGCCATCTCACAGGGATTGATAAGGCCTAGAAACTGGAAAAACTGTGATGGGATTAATGGAATCCTTGAACAAGGTTTGCAGATTTTTTTACTAGTTTGTGGAGGATGGAGGATCTGACCAGTTCAGGTTTTCCTTCCCAATGGAACAAGATCTTGCCACCTATGAGGCTGCCCGGTGGCTCAGGTCTGTGTTGCTGCATGTCATGGTAAGGGGAGGACTGCCAGCAAACCCTTTGTTTGCCCAGTCTATTGGTGTCCCAAGACAGACGAGACCCTTACACCTGACCAGTCTGTCCAAAGAACCTACTGGCCAGCCCACCGTATCGGAGGATGATCTGACTGACCTGTTAGGGATCCACGCTGACAGCGCCACGGAGTCAAACCCCCTTATTTCAGTTATTCGAGATCCTGGGAATTTGCATAAAGTGAATTTTACTGTACAGAATATAAATTTGTGACAGGATAAGGCTCAAAGATTGCCCATGATGGTGCACTGGCTGCAAGAACGAGTGTGAAGCGATACACAACCGAACTCTAATTACTAGTGACATCCAGCTTAGGTTAATTATTTTAGCTTGCAGAGAATAAGGGTCTTACCCAATGGGCGTCTCTATGGGGGATACAGGTTCAGCCCATCGACTGATAGCCTTTGGGGTGGAGGTGTGGTTTAGTATTATAATTACATTATAATGAGCCACGCTGCGTGCCAGTTTGGTACGGACAGGAGGAGCGTGAAGCCTGTAGGAGACTCCGTGGTCCTGCACACGCCTGTATTGGCCACGTTTGGGCTACTGTGTTTTCCTCATGATTTGTCTGCACGGTTTGCGTCTGTAGGTAGAGATGTGTGATTCGCGTACAACAGACCTCATGCGCTTGTCAGTAGGGTGAGGTTTGGCTGGCAATCAGCCAGGCGTGCACAGATGTTTTCATGCACAGAGTAAAAATCTTGAACTGGGGCCCAAATAAGAAAATACCCCTTTATTGACGTAGTCGAATCAAGTCGGCAGGTCTAAAGTAGAATGAAACTTGTGGGATTGATTGGAAGGAGCTGTAAGTGTGGCCATTTCTAATGTAAATATTGACATACTTCTGATACAGAATTGTGAGGGTTTTGCGTTTGTAACCGAATGAGGAATATCTCAGGTTGGTTTATGTTTTGAATATCGGCTTTTATAAGGGATTTTTGGGTATCGCTTTCATGTTGTGATGAGTGACCAAAATTGACCTTATTGGGCTGTTAAAGTTCACGTACTTGAAAGACACAAAACAGCTAGCGGAGCAAGTCTGTCCAGTAACAAGGGCAAGCTTAAAATATTGTAAGACAAAAGTACCATTACTGTGATGGATTTTTACCATCATTCTTGTCCAAATAGCTGCGTCAAGGACAGCGCTGGGTCACCTTGGAAGAATTTCCATTGACTGTCATGGGAGACATGATTATGTATGTAAGATTCCAAATCTCTTCACTTAATTTCTAAATATTCTAAGATATTCTGAATACCTGTATGTTGTTTCTTATTTCTTTGCTTTTCCAAACTCATAGCAACTTAATAGTAGCCTGTGGTAGTAATTATTTGGTCTGATTCTTTGGCTTGGTCTTGATCCTGTAAAGGTGAGAATTGCTGTTAACAGCTGTATGTGTTTGAAAAAGCTGAGTGCACATTGGTTTTGCTGACAAAAATTTAGTACAGCAGTATCGTGGTTTTGTTCAGGTACAGCATAACAGACGGGGACTTGAAGGTACTGTGACAGTGCAAGTAGAAAATCATAATTTACAGGAAGGAAGCTGAAGTATTTTTGAGAGTTCAAAGCCCATCATTTGTCCATCGGTGTCTCCTCCTGTCTCCATCTATGTCATACTGCTGACAAAAACAAGGAAAACTTTTAATGATTCTTTTGCTGCAGTAATTGTGACTCATGGCATGTGACACCGTTGGCTGTTACTTGTACTTAGATAGCGACTTACACTGCTACCAGTAAGAAAACAAAAACTGGTAAGAATTTGTTGATTTGTAATGTGCTTTCTTTTCTCCTTAGGACAGAGAATCTTCGTGTAATTACTAAAATATATAGCTTTACAGATGCGTGATTTATTCATAACCCTTTGTTTCACCTCTGCATGCTTTCCCCTTGTCGTTTGCTGACCATGCCCATCCCTGCTTCTGTCCACCTCGCCGAGAGAAGAGCACCTATGGATGCTGGAAAGCACTGCAGTACCGTAAATTATTCCATATACAGCGAGTTCAGTGCTAACCTAGTGATGATCAGCTAACCAGCTGATGTGCTGCCCTTCAGTTCTGCTGTACAGATTATGAAGGAAGTACAGAGTGGATTGGATTACTAAACTATTGAATTTGAAATGTAATCCAGATTCTCATACCGTTGGCTTTTCATTGCAAACAAAACTGCAGGGTGGTAAATTTTGAGCATGTAGAAGTAATAGTCCATTGCTATGGACTATTGAGAGGATATATATTAAGCTACATTTCTTTTTCTGCCTTTCTTGGTGTATAATGTACTGCAGTCAATACCAAACGATGTTTTGAATATAATCCAGAATGTGTCTTGGTTTTTGACCTCAGCTCGTATTTCCAAAGCTGATGTCATGAGCACAAAATAAATTGTGCAGCGATCTGGCATTAACAGCCTCATCTTGTGAGTTAAATAAACCAAGAACATTTTATTGGTTATTCAGTTTAGACCTTTTCCTTTTGAGTTCCAGTAAGCTACAAATCTGCCTTTGACTGCTCAAGTGATATTGTTTTATGATGTCTCCATTTTTTTTATAATCCTTTGATCTGTATTTTTATTTAGTGTAATTGAATAGGGCTAAGGTAAGTTTAAAAGACGAAAAAAAAAAAGATAAGGGAGAGAATTCTTCTTTCTGTAGCATTTCAGGTAGGTCACCCCTTCACCCAGGCTTCATTTCCTATTGACTTTGTTAAAGATTGTGTTATTTGGAGCTGTTGCCTGTTTTTAGGATGACCTTAGTATTTCAGACTCTCAGGTACCTGAAATTCCTGTCCAAAACAGAGTGATGTCTCCCTTCTGATACTACTTTCTTATACATACGGTCATTTTAGCCAAATGAACTCTGGTTTCTGCTAAACTTGTATAGCTGGAAAAGCAGATTTTCCTGCTGAGTAGGTAAATCCCATTTACTCAGACTTTCACAGGCAACTTCCTTAGCTGCCATTTCAGACATAATTTGAATTATTCAAGCAGGATGAAGTCATACCCTGAACACTGAAACCACGGCTAAATTATCTAGTTTCCCAGAAATGAGTGAAAGTTTGGCAGTGAGGGGGTCACTGTCAGGACCCCGGATGAAGATTGTTGCAGTTTAGAACAAAGGTGCTTAGAGATAAGTGCTTAAATCACTTAAACTCCTGCCCTTGAATTACACCTCAGTCTAGGGGTTTGGTTTTCTTTTTTTTCACCAAGTCTTGTGTAGGTTTCGGATGAATGAGGATGTAAATGCTTAGAGTCAGATGATGGTCCTGCTGGTGTGAGCTGTTTACATCACGTAAATTCTCCTTGAGCATATTTGAACAGCTGAAAATTACAATTTTACAAGCACACCCCCCTCCAAAACTGAACCAGAACCCCTGCTGTTAGACTTCATGTGTATTTCACCTTTGTTTATAGAATTTATTTTAGAAAGGAAAAGGACCAGGGAAATGTATACACAAAAAACCTGCTCACTTCATACTTTTATCCTTCTCAGTGTGGTAGAGGCCTGATGTCAGGAAAGACACATCTGGAGACTGGCAGTCCCCAGGGAGAACTAGAGCATCACTTAGCTTTGTGATTTTGTAAGCTGTATGGTAAGTTTTACTTGGTGTCATCTCACCTGAGGAAGAAAGTTGTTCTTCATCTTGCCTCATTCTCATTTGAAGGAAACCACACACTTGGTGCTCTGTAGGAATTAACTGATGCTATTCCTTAAAACCTGTTCTGCTGTCTCACCTTTTCCTACTGTCTTTTTTTTTTTTAAACTAATGTATTTCACTGATATTTTTGAGTTTAAAGTAGCTTTAATACCTCAGTCCAGCACCATCCACCCTGTCCATCCCTGCAGCTCCTCTCACCACTCTCCCCCTGCTTCCTCCACAACTCTGCTTCTCCCCAGCTACATTCCATCAGCAGGGGAGGAAGAGGAGGAGAGCGGGAAGCAAAAGCCATGTCAGAACCCTGCCCTGCTCCCTGGCTCAATCTTCTTCCCTTTAGATTGATTAAAAAGGATTGAAACCAACAAAATAAGGAATATTTACATCAATTTTTTCTATAAAAAAGTAAAATTTCACTAGTAAGTAGTAGGATATTATTTGAAATTGCATTTTTTTTTCTCCTCTTATCTGTAAATCAACATGTAATTTTGGAGCAAAACGTGAATTTTAAAATGGAAGATGGGTTTGTCTTTAGAAGTATTTCTGGCTGAGTGGTCAGTTTGTAAGGGAGTTGTACCCTGTGAATGTCATTTGTTTTTTCTGGTGTAACTTGCAAATATATTGTGCAACACATCCTTGTTTTGTAGCTGAATTCCACAAACTGCTGAAATTTTGCCTGTGAGGCTGGGATGTTTGCTAGTTTGAGGTTTGTCGAACAAAGCCAATGTCCAGACATTGGACTTGCTGCCTTGTAGTGACTATCATCATCGGCTGGGGCACACGAGAAGCTCCTGCAACCCTGCTGTGGAGCCGGCCTCAGCCCGGTGGAACGGTGTAACATCCTCGTTTGTTCTTATAGGCAGAGAAATCCTCAAACAGATGGGAAAGATGAATGGGATTAGTCACTTTAAACAAAAAGCACTAATGAGTAAAGTGTTTTTTTTTCAGAGGCATGAATGTTACGCCACCCGTTGTAGAATTCAGTGTGTTGTCAGCTCGTGAAGAGCAAACTGATGCTGTAATTCTGCTTGAGAGACCTGTGAAAGGAAACAGTGATTAAAATAATGCTGTGGGGATCCGGGTGTGCTTGCAGTATTTCTGAGAGTGACAGAGCTTTCTGAGTCAATATATTTTATTCTTTCCTGGTTCTGAAGACATCAGACTGGTTTTGCAACAGACTTTGTTCTATGCGTTTGTGAAGGCTGAAAGCGTGACGTAATATATTTACTGCAGAATGAATATTTTTCTGAGTGAGTGGCCTTTCCTACACCATCTACCTTTCCTTCATCAATTTGTGCTGTATAATCTGAACCAAAACTCCAGCATCCTCACACTGTTCTTCTTTCACAATGACAGACAACCTTGTTCCTTGAAGCTTGAACATCCAGCAGCCGAGCCCTGCTTGCCCTCCCCGAAACTCTGCTGCTCCCCGGCGCCTTCACGTTGTGCGGTGGGCCTCCTCTCGACTATCACAACCCTTCTGTGGTGTTTCAGGAGCATTGCAGAGAGGATTCATTTGCATGGTATTGATTTTTGTTGTCGCTTTTAAGCTTTGGGAAGTAGTTTGATACTGATTTTTTTATCAGTATCACGCCTGTGAAGGTGGAGAGTGTTTTCCCAAGTCTAGGGAAATGAAGGTAAAAATAGGAAAAAAGATGTCCAGAGTAGGACTTAGGCCTCCAGTGGCTTGTGTCTCAAAACTGTAAGAACAGTTGTGCCTTTCGTAATTTTTCTTTAATTATTTCTTTAACATGTTTATCAAGGAAATCAGTATAACATTTGAGATATTACTTATTGTTTTCTTCAGCACAGGAGATACTATGATTTAAAGCTTTGACCGTAGACCTTAGAACTCGTAACTGTGGAAGTGTGATTCATACATAGCAGAAACCCTCAAAATACTGGGGAAAATGTCTGTGTCCGGCAGTGGAGTCTGGGGAGTGAGGATTGTAGCTGTGCTCCTGTGGGAGTTTGCTCCCTTTCATTCAGTGCTGTTCGTTTGGCCCTGGGAAAGGCATTTAGGATTAATCTGCTGTTAATGCTTTATAAACAAGGGGATTATTTTAACAACTTAAAGAATTAGAATGAAAGGCTCTTTCTGTGTCAGTCCTAAGTTAAACAAAAGGAAAAGAAAATCTGTGAGTGTTATTGATAACATTCTGTTTAACTGCATTTTAAACAAGCTGAAATTTTTAGTCACTTAAGGGCTTATTCAGAACAGCTTTACAAAGTAGTAACAGTTTGTAAAATGTAAACACAATATTTCCTCTCATAACGCTTACTTAGTTTGTGTGATCTCAAAATGTGATTTAGAATATTGATGCCAATAACCTTACTGATTTAAAAGGTTTTTTCTTTTGTTTTTGTTAAGAGGCTTAACTGCTGGCAAGTTTAGTGTATGAACTTCTAGCATCAAAGAGTATTAAAAAAACCTCTCTCACTAAAGTATGGTTTTGAAAAATGAAAAGAGATTTAAAAAGTTGATTTTTCTCTAAAGTGATGGTAGCAATTTGTCTGAAATAATTTCCCATGAGCTCGCTTAGAAAGAAAAAGAAGCTCCGTATACATTACCCAAAACTGATAAATGTATAATCCTTTTGACATCTACATGGAACTGTGAAACAGTGAAATCTCAATTTATGATAGACATGAAACCTAACACTCATGTAATCTATTTCTGAAAAAAGTCTGGTAAAAACATAAAGGTTTCTTATTCTAGCTTTGACCTCCAAATGCACGACTTTCAATCTTACTGCTGTCAGTTACCTCAGTACATTAAGGGAAGAGCAGATCCGTAATATGTTAAAATGCTTAAAGCTCAAACTAAAACAGCAGGGTGGAATGGAAATCGTTGAAGCTTTCAGGAAAGGTTCCCTGAAATCATGTTAGGGTTCTGTTCAGAGTAGAACTGCATCAGCATCCTCAGGAGCTGAGCTGAAGCCAGGATGGATGGAAGGTCCCCTTGTATGGAGAACCTCTGCTTTTCTCTGGCAAATGTCTCCAAGCAGCTGTGTCACTTACTGAAACTTCTGGGAAGAGCTTCATCTTTCCCCGGGCTGCAGCCAAGGGCAGGTGGTCCCCTGGATGCTGCCTGTCAGGCAGGAGGAGGAATCTTGACTGAGGGAGGTTAAAGCAGCTTCAGACGTGAAAGCAGCTCCTTGACAGACAGCTTGGTTCTCGTCAAGGAAGTGCATGTCGCGTTTAATCATCACTCTCCCTGTGACTGTGAAGAAACAGTAAAAACCAGTCGTGTGTGAGAAGGAGAAATTGTTACTGGTGGTAGAACCTCGTGCTTAATCTGTTGATACAGGGGAAGATCCCTCAGCTTTCCTGTGCTCCGTGTCCAGTCCTTCTCTGGCATGAATGTGATTACACAGACACTGCCAAAATCTGCTGGTTTCAGGTGAAACTACCAAAAGGCTCCAGTGAGGGAAGATAGGAGAGGAATGTGGAGGTGTTTGAAAAAGGGAAGGAGTTATTTGCACCTTCTGATCTTTGCTGCTTGGCTGTATCTGGCTGCAGATAGGTGGGTGGGTTACACCTGGAGCTGGGTATATCAGTACAAACTCATTCACTGTGTGTTATTCTGAGCACGCAGGTGACTCCTGCCTGGAGCCTTTAAGCACAGATGAAGTTCAAGATGGGGATTCAGCAGTCGAGGAAAGATTTCAGCTTCACTTTTTCAGTTCCTCTAATGGCTCAACCGGATTAGTATACACATGCTACCCTCACAAATGCTAAGGCTACTGTTATTCCCACTGCAGGATAAAGATGTTTTCCATGTATACTTTATCCTCTGTGAGCAGTCTGGCGCCCTCTAAAAGGCTCTCAGCTGAGATGAATGAATACTAAAGATTGTTCTCTTAAAAGTCATGGAGGCCTTTTGCTCTGAGCCGTAGATCAGAGAAAACCAACAGTGAATCAGAGTTGACAGGTGAGATGAAATAATTTTAAATTCTCTGCGTATATAATACTCTGTAGAAGTGAATTTACTGAACATCATCGGTCAGATTTTGTCTCTTCAGAAAGACTGTTGAAAACGTGCATCTTAACAGCACTGTTCAAAATCTGCTTCTTCCCTCTTGCCCATCAGCTATGTTAATTTATTATTATTTACCATAGTGTAATTCTAACTCCAATTAACTTATAATTAATAAGCACTTGACACTTTCAGAGTGCTTTGAAATTAATCCTCTCAATGCGCCTCTAAGTAGTTGTTGTTAAAGAAGAGAGAACTAATTTCAGATTATTCATATTTATTGAAATATATCACAAGAGGAAGAAAAAAGAAAAGGCAGCCAACGAAATCCCAGTTTTACTGAACTCAAAGCTCCACAGAAGTCAAACAAGTATGAATTTTAATGGTTTGAGCATGGTTATAAACCTGGGGCAGGCAATGCTGGCCCGTTGCTTTGGTTCTTGGTTTGGTGTCTCCAGATCCTTGTTTGCCCTTTCCCTCTCTCTCCGGTAGAGGTGACCAGGTACTCGCCCAAAAGACAAATGGCCGTGCTCAGGCACTGCCTGTGAGCCTGCTTGGAAAGACTTCATGTGGCCTTTCCCTTGTCTGATGGAGCAGCGGGTCTGAAGGACTGAGTCAAGAGGACTCAGGTTTTGCTGGAAACTGTAAGCAGTGAAATATGTGTCTTGGGCGCTGCACAGCTGGGAGCATCCATGTCCTGTGCTGACAGCAGTCCCCCTCCGCAAACCCTGGACTGCGCAGATTTTCAATGATACCATCCCATCTGTGAAATTCTCAGTGCTTTTGGCTAAAATCAGTTTTCACAGTCAATATTCCAATTTTTTAAAAATTATTGTTATTATTTTGGGGAGGTTATGATATCAGAGTTGTTATTACATAATCTGTTTTTGCCTTTGCACTCCTTACTACTCGTCACGTAGAATGAGCGAGGGCATTATGTGGCACAGTACAAGTGAGGGGGTATTGCTGACAAAGCTGAAGGTGGGTGCTGAGGTGGAGCGGCCCCTTGCATGTTGGAGCCGTTAGCAGACATCTCACTGGTGACAGCTGGTCTTGGGTTAGAAAGGCTCGAGTGGGCCAGGTGGGAATGCTGAAACTTGCTTCCCATCACAGATCTCAATATGACAGTGCCAGATAGCTGAAATGAAGGGGTGTTCCGAGCTGTTCAGCTGTTAAATAAATTCCTGCTCTGTAAAGCAGGCTGTATTATTTGCTATTATCTTTAGATTGCTCTTGCACACTGGTAATCGGACTCGCGTAGGAGATGTGTGCCTAGATGTCTGCTCCTTCCAGTGTGGCACTTGAGCATCGAGCGGTCGGTCCTGTCACTTGCTGTTCAGTGAGGAACTGGGAACACTGTCTTCATCCATACCAAGCAACAGAGAAATTATATAAATGCTTGTTTTCTTTCCTAAACTCCTCAGTGATATTTTTTGTTTCAACTCCTCATGTCGATATTTTGCTTTGCCCTCTGACTTTCCGTAAGTGATGTATCAGCAGCACCAAAATAAGTTACACTGGAGTGAAAGTTGCTCCCTGCCACAGCCCAAAGACAGGTTTTCTTGGTGCCTGAAGCATTCCCAGCTCCTGTCGTACAGGCTACAGTTTAGTTCCTTCCCTGTAAAGCTGCTATGCCTTTGTAAAACCCCACTGCTCTCCCACCTGTACTTTGCAAGTTGTTGTAGGTACCCCACGGGTAGATACACATCCTCTGGGTGCTTTCCTGGCTATAAGCCAATTCTTGCATCTTATTTCTGTAGGAGAAGCAAAACTGGTCTCTCCCCTAGGGTGGAAAAAAGACCCTGGGACATTGAACACTGCAAATTTCAGCTGAAGCACTAGGCAGAATTTTCCAAGCGGTGGTGAATGCCTGCTTTACAGGTGCTGTGCCTGGCTGCAGCGCCAGGAGCTGGACCCAAGGGCTTTTCAGCTTCCCTTTGCCTTCGGACGAAACGCACGCATGAATTTTTCCCAATTCTTATTAGCAGTGAATGTAAACACAACCTGACTTGATTGTGTAATTTGTTTTCTTTGCGTCACGGGACCTTAGAGAGGTGCTTTCTTCTGTAGGTCTGGATCTCAGAAAATGTTCTCTCAATTAATTTCTTCTAGCATCTTAAGTTTTGAGTCCTTCATTACTTCCTGGAATTTATGTGATTAGGTATAAACATGATCTTATGGGGTTAGAGAGATGTGGGAAAGTACTACTGACAACAGTTTGATTTTTGCTTTTTTATACATATTTTTTTGAGATACTTGCATCAGTTTGGGGCTTTTACCACCTCCTACTTCTTCTTAGGGGAGTCCTATTTGGTTTTGACTTCAAATTATTATCCTAACTCTGTTTCTGCTGTAATATATGTGAACGCTCACCAAATCCAGTGTCCCCACTGTGGTGTGAGTTGCTAACTGCTTTTTCCTACCGTTTAGTGGACGTTTCAGTAGATATGGAGCATGGACCAGTCTGATGCCATACTGGTTCCAGCAGGGCTGAGAGATTGCTGGTGTCATCAGGTCCCTCCCCAGCTCTCCTGTCTGGATGTGTGTCCTGCCCGGGGTCCTCTGCTCCTTCTTCAGTCTTTCCATTCTGTTGTTTCCCACTGTTAAACATCATGTCTGTGAAGAAAGAACAAGCCACAAAAATCATTGCATATTTTAATTGAAGTGGGTAATTTTCCAATTTTTTTTTTTTTGGTCAGGCTACAATTGACAAATCAGTTTTTCACACAGCCTTAACTGAAAGCCCAATTTATCACTTGGACATAATAGGAGAAAAAAAAAAATCTCTCTTATAAATCAATTTTAACAGGTCAAAACTGTAATCCTTTCACTTTTTCATTCCTTGTAGATACCCAATGCTGCTGCTATTTAAAAAACAAACAAGCAGCCTGCTATTGACTTCAGTAAGGACTAGATAAGACTCTATCTATGCATGAGTAAGAAAATTCTTGCAGGAGATGTAGAATATAAGACAAGTAGATTATCTTCCTTATAGAGTTATTTTTTCTTTTAAATGATAAGAGATTATGCCAGCTTCTAAATCAATAACACAAGTTTAATTTTCACTGGAAGTTCACTTACCAAACCTTTCAAATACTTTTTTTTTTTTTTTTTTTCTGTCATGCTAAGCTGAAATATTCAAGTACCAGCACTTAGTTTATTTTGAAATAGTGCTTTTGTACTTATAGGACCTGCTTAAATTATTCATGTCCTTCAGAGTAACAGATAATTGATTGATTTATCCAAGTAAACAGGAAATCCATAGATTTGGAAGGGGTTTTGAGGTAATTCGTTCACATGCAAGAGCTCCAAGCTCACAGGTGCCTGCCTAAAATGAAGATATGAAACATGTAAGCAATATATTAAATAAACTTCAAAAATCACCACTTTTCTCCTCTCAACTAATGTTCAATTAAGTTGATCTAAGGTTTAAAAACAAATAATACTTGCCCCAGGTTTGGAGTGCACCTGTCTGTACCAGCATGAACCCCGAAGGTGGGTTTAATGCCTGGTCAGTTATTGCTTCATGCACATTAGATATGGAGAGCCTCGGTTTGCTCAACAAATTGTGAAGGGGGGGGAAAAATAATAAGAAAAAAACATTTGTGTTAGGAAAAAGTTTTTAAAAATTCTCATATTGAAGTCCTGGAATAAGAGTTTATTGTGAATTAGTCCCTTGTTCCTGATTTCTCCTCTGATTAATGCGACTTAACAAAAGCAAAACCAACAACAAACCAATCCACAATAAACCCCCCAAACAAACAAAAAAGTTTGTTTGCAATGTTTCACTTTATATAGTAGGGCTAAATCTGCCTTTTTAAAAAACTTGAATAAGAAACTGAAGGTAGAAGTGGAAGCTGCTAGAAAAGTAAATGAATTAAACAAGCTCAAGTTCTGTAACTGTTGAGTCTTTTTTTTTTTTGGCTCTTGGTCCAGTAAATCACTTTTTATGGCTGGCAAAGATCCAGAGATGTACATCATGTGCAAACAATGAGTAAGCGGGAGTAAAGGCAGGAACAAGTCCCCATCATTGTTATTCCTGTTGGTTTTTAAGTCAGTTGATCTGATGAAATCATGCAACATTTGAAGTAAAATAAGGGTTCTTACAAATCTTCAGGAAAAATAAATTAGTAGTTGGATGGCAAGAAGTAAAATATTTTGGATGGCATTGATTTATTATGTAAAATAATATTGGGATGCACTTGTTCTGTATCTAATATTGGGATGTATGTTTTGGTCATATTAAACTGTTTCAAAAGAGGAGAGCCTGCAAAAAGTCCAGCAGCACCCAGTGAACCGTCGGGGTTTAGCTCACACAGCATTTCAGGAAGGGAGCCAAACCGGTGGATCCCCGAGGGAATGGGGACAAATTAGCTCAGATTTATGAGGGCTACTTACCCATTTCCTGAAAAGGTCACATTGGAAACTTCCATAAAAATTTCAAGCCTATCTCTAACTTTTCCATGTATAATTCATCTTTGGTCTCTTGCATTTTTTTTTTTTTTTTTTTTTTTTTTTTTTTTTTATGTCCTAAACCTTTCAACTGATATTATAAAACCCAGGATGAAATGAGTGTTCTGAGATGGGAACCAGTAAGACACGCTTGTTGCTGAGACTTGTAAAGATCAGCTTTTAATAGTTGTTCCTATTATCAGCTTTGATGCGGTCACTTAAAAAATGAAGCTGTTTCTCTCAGTGGACACTTAGACTGGCTTAATGCAATGCAGCAGGCGTCTTAAAATGAGAGTGTTTGTCACAGGAGATCAGGTAAAAACTTTTAAAAAAAGATCTGAGCTGATTCACATGCAGTATAGAATGCTGAAGAATTCCAGGGTATATCCAGCTGCCAACTTCTGCTTACCTGAAGCCAGAGGGATGTCTCCAACATACCGAAATGAATGTATAAAATGAGCCAATGACTCAGAGAAAACAATTGATATTGCTCACACAGCTGCGTTTGCTTGATTACCTACTATCTGTATTGTGTGTTCCCACAAGTTATGTTTTAGCATGCTGGAGAGACTTTAAAATGTGCAGATACAAGTGTTAGTACAAACCTGGAAGTGACCATAGATGCTTAGTCATGAGCAAGAATAAAACTACTTGTCTTTTCTAAAACTAAGTCATAGTTCAGCCCCGATTGGGACCAGACTACAGTCTCTCTCCCACTCCCCCCACCTCTGAGAGAACAGGGGGAGATGGTATAAGGAAAAACAGCTCGAGGTTTGAGATAAGGGTGGGGAGAAATCCTTAACGTTACCGTCACGGGCAAAACAGACTCAACTTGGGGAAAACTTCATTTATTTCTAAAACTAGCAGGAGAATGAGACAGGGAACAAGATAAACTCCCCCCACCCCTCCCTCTTCCCAGGCTTAACATTATCTCTACTACCTTCCCCTTTTGAGCGGCACAGGGGGGGAAAGGGAGTGGGGGTTGCAGTCAGTTCAACACGCGTTGTTTTACGCCGCTGCTTCATCGTGGGGTCCCTCCCACGGGCCACAGTCCTTCGTGAAACTGCTCCGGCGTGGGTCATCTCTTCCACGGAGTGCAGTCCCTCTAGAATAGCTGCCCCAGTGGGGCCTCCATGGGCCACTGCCTCCTTCAGGCACCCACCTGCCCCGGCATGGGCTCCTCCACGGGCCTCAGGTGAATCTCTGCCCCTCCATGGACCTCCATGGGCTGCAGGGGGACAACCTGCTCCACCATGGTCATCACCACAGGCTGCAGGGGAATCTTGGCCAGGAGCCGCGGCCAGCAGCCGCGTTACTGCTCCCCCTCCTTCCTCATTGACCTTGGCATCTGCAGCCATTCCTCACAACAGGCTGGCAGACGCCTCTCAGGATCCTTTTTACATCTTATTCTCTTCTCATCTCCTCTCCACTTCTTGCAGCTGGCCCGGGCCAAGTTGGGCAGGAGGCCAGAGGGCGAGGCCTGCAAGACCCCTCTCTCCCCCTGCTCAGCTGCTTCACATCTTCTCTCTTTTTTTCTCTATTTTCCCCTTCTTAAATACGTTATCGCAGAGGCGTTATCGCAGAACGTTCTCCTACCAATTGGCTTGGCCTTGGCCAGCAGCGGGTCCGCTCTAGGCCCGGCCGAGTCCACTGAACAAAGGGGAAACTTCTAGCAGTTTCCTACAGAAGCTGCCACCTTAGGCCCCCCCTTACTAAACAAAACCAGAACAATAGAGTAGATGGAAAAACTCAAAGGGCTTGTTAAAGCAGTTGCAAGCTAAAGGAAGCATTTAATGAAAAGGAACTATATTCAAGTACAAAGCCCAAGGTCAGCTTGGTAACCACAATGAATTTCTCCCAGAATGAAGAAGTGCTCACACGGTGGTGCTTGGGTCGCTGGAGTATCTGCATCTTCCCAGCAGCTCTGGAGCATGACTGGTTTTAGTGGGACTTGTGTAGACGGTCACCCACGCTTGTGTGCTTTGGAAATGAATCTTCAACTTGAATGCTTCAGGACTTCAAGGTTTTTAATGTGTCTCTGAGTGAGCAAGCTTGGATGGTTGTACCCTACGTCAGAGACAGACAAGGTCGTCACAGGTGCAGACATCTGTGCTTTCTCAGTGCAACCATTTCTGTTGAAAGACTGACTACAGCATAATGATATTTTATCTTAATTTTACCTTTCCAGAGGTTTGCTACTGCCTCTTCTCAGTTCAGCACTTCCCTTGCGTCTTTTTCTCTCCTGCGGATGCGGTAGCAGCAGATGACTATGGTGTAGCGTTAGAGGTACAGAAGACCTTTTTCCTGGCACTGTGGTCCCTGTTCTGGTGCTCCTCTCCAGAGAAAGCAAAGGCTCTGCAATGATCGCATGTCGTGTCATACAAGGAAATGATCTGGTAAGGTTATTCAGGAAATTATTTACTCCTGGAGTTTGCTTCCTTTTAACTTCAGGATCACTCTCTGAGACTGTCCTTTCATTCATCTCAACCATTTTAATCAACTAGAAATTAAGAAGCTGTGCCACATTTGTCAAAGTGTTGGCAATTCAGTGGATTTTAAATTAGCTGTGTTGAAATTACACTTTGAATTAGTTAAGATTTAGAGATACTGTTTCGGAGCCATAGTTTTGTGTCTTCCAAATGGAATTTCCAGTATGCTGGTTGGTTGTCATGACCAGGTAGGAAAGAAAGAACATTTGTGTGTCTGTGCTGTATGTAGTTTTGTGGTCCCACGTCTCGGTGGGACGTAGCTGCTTGGACCATGGGGCTGTTCAGGAGGCTGTGGACCTGAGCTGAACTGTGCAGCTACAGGGAAATGGTGAGCTGAGCGCTGCGCTCTGGAGCTAAATATGCTGAACGTGTTCAACTGCAAAGACTGAAAGAATCTTGAAGAATTCCCTTGCCTCAGGAAGAGCATATTGGTTCATTATATCATGGAGAAGTATCTGGCAATTAAAGCTAAAATTTAGCCACAAAGGAAATAATTAAAAATATTATTATATATTTATGCTAATACATTTAACTGGAATGTGTGTGTAAGTTCTACTCAGCTCATAACGATTAACTGTTGCACAAAAAAAAAGAACAAAGTTATCCTAATTAATAAATGTGAATGGAGATGATTTGCTAGGGAAAGGTTTACTGTATTTCAGTGTTACAAAGTGTTTGAGATTTGAAAATTAATTTGCTTAATTTACTGTTAGGTGGCATACACGTATGGATTCCATTAGGACTAGCGTTAAGTAATGAAAACACAAGTAGCTACAATACAATTTAACTAGTGAGTAAAGTTTGAAATGTGAAATAATGTGTTTTTCTAATAAGGCTATTAAGCAGCCATTAGTACTGTACTAGTGTTATGTAGAAAGGAGGAGCAGATCCATATTATTTCTGGCAACCAAATACATAAAACATAAAAGAAAACAAGTGGGAAATGTAAAGTCTGCAAAGTTCTCATCAGGGTTTGCTAGGGGAAGGTGGTACATGCTGCTGGTAGCTAAAGGAGACAAATAATCTTTAGTTGGTGTGAGGAAGGATCAGCTGGATCATAATCGTAAAACAGATTTTTTTTTTCAAGGTCCTGGTGATAGGATACTTTGTCTTCATTAATAAGTTATTACACTGAACTGCAATGTTTAATTATTTGCAAGGGTCTTTATTTTTTTCTGTCTCTGGAGCACAGCTCCCACTGTAATACAGAGGAGGGGGAAGATTCCCAATTCTGGCTTATCCATATGTTTAAACATATCAAATCGATTCCTCATGAATTTGATATTTAAAATTTTGTATTACCTGACTGTGTATTTAGCATTTGGTTTCCATCACAAAGGGAAGTGCTGCTGTGGAGGCTGAGAGCACAGCCTGAGTGAGGCAGGGTGAGGTTCCCTTCCGCACGTGATTGCTGGCAGGCACAGGAAAGCTTCGAGAGCTGCAAGTTAAAAGTTCATCTAAAAAGTTGTTCATCAGGAATAAGAAATGTCTCCTGAACTCTCATGAAATGAGAGTTACGGGGAGGAGAACCATAAAGGTGTCACAGAGGGAAGTTACAGTTCCAGGGTAACTGAGATGCCCCCGTTTAATGTGAATTTTAAGGGATACTGCATACAAAAACTTCCCCAAGTCATCATGCAGTTTCCATTCAATAATCTGGGAAACTAAGTTGATAATTTGAGAAAACTACTGTATAGTTTTGATACTATTATACTGAAAATACACACACACATACATATATTTTAAACAGGATATGCATGGATGAGAAGTCAATCTGTGATTTCTTTCTGAATTATTTAGAACATTGACAGGAGGAGGAAACTGCTTAGTAGTTTCCACCAAGTCCACAATGCAACATGAGCAATAAATACAAGCTCTTCTTAACCCCCTGATTTATGACTTCATTAATAAAGATGGATGAAACTTCTTTTCATTCATTACTTATTCAAATAGTTTGGAGAAAATATATATTTTAAATCAAATGCAATGGAATTTCTAATGAAGCCTCCAGAGAAACATGGACTGAATATGCAAAGAGAGATTATATATACTGATGGTGGAATAGTTTAACATCATAGTAAGGAAAGAAAAAAAAATCCTAACTTGATCGTACCCTGTAGGGTTTCTAATCACTTAATGTGCTGGCTAGAACTAGTGTTCAATTGCTGAAAATATTTCTAAAAATAAAACGTTGAGTATTAAATATATACAGAGTTGTTTTCTGTGGGTGGTACGTGGTATATAGTCAGTAAGAGCATCCACGGGAATGAACAAATCCTGAAGCTGAGATATCCTGAGAATATATATGCAGTTTGCTTTTTTTAAAACAAACAACAAACAAACAAACAAACAAAAAAAACCTTGACACTTGCCCAAGCTGGGGCAGGTTGCCACAGGAGTGGGAAGCAGCACCTCTGTGATCCCTCTGCTGATCTCTGAGGTGGTGTTAGGTCTCCGACGTCTGGAATAGGACCGGAGCAGAAAATATTGTTCTGTAGCTACAAAATGGGGAATTGAATGAGGTGATGGTTGTGCCCTCAAGGCTGCCCGAAGGGAGGTGTGGAGGTGGACTGCAGATGTACCTCCACTGCGTCTCAGCTGCACGTGAGTCTCCTTTCTTGAAGGGCCACACAGATGGTGCTCCCAGGCCTGAACTGGGGCTGTCTGGTGAGACTCCAGTGAGCAGGGAGAGCCAACAGACGTGTGGTAGGGGCTGTTGGGTCACTCCTCAGTTGAGGATAAGGGTTTGTTACTTTTTCGGAAGAAAATGTTTATAATTTCTTTTGATTAATTCATAGAATTATAGATAAATTCTGCAGTGTTAGTTCAAGATGAATTAAAGGGCTTGATTTTAGAGTTAGATGCACTTTCAGCAATCTCTGTTTGCCAAAAAATACATTTTTAATTTAAGATGTGAATGAGAACGCTGATGAACTTACATATCGCTTTGTCAAGAACAAAATGAGAGGCTAAAGAAAGAGAACAGCTAAGTATTTTTCAGCTTTTGAGGAACAAAAATCATTCTTCCAACAGCTTTGTACCATGGTATCTGTGGAAGGAATAAAGGGAGAGAAAATCAAAAGTGGGTGGAGAACTCCTCTTCCCATGCCCACCACACAGCACTGCTGCGGTGGGGAAGGCTTCGTCTGGCTCCAGAGCTGGGAGGAGTGGGAGGCTGAACCTGGAAAGCCAGATTCCCTCCTGTCCAGGGGTACGTGGGTGGGCATCAGGCAATGGAAGAAGAGGGGAGAGGAGATGAAGTTGAGCTTTTCTGGGACGGTCTTGAGTCTGATTCCTGCACAGCTCCTGGAGAGGAGGGTCTTTCAAGTGACCCGTGAGAAATGCATCTTATCACTTACGCTGTCCTCTATTATGTGGGAAAATAGCAGAGATATTTGGGTAGTTTCCTGTTTCTTTTTTTTTTTTTTTTTCTATAACAGCATGTTTCTGTTAATTAACCAAAAGGAATGAAATTCACAGGAGAAATTCATGTCATAATCAGTTCATAGAAATAACTTCACCTTCTGCTTGATCCCATTTCTGCACTATTTTAAATGTATACAGCTTAATTTTGAAAAATTCTGGCATGGGGTTTTTAAAGTTAACTGAAAGTCTGTTCTGGCATACTGGCAATGGGAATAGTATTTTTCAGTGCAGCAGCTAACCTGACTTTTCGCCTGGAGAGGGAACTTCAAACAGGCTGAAATTCTGGTTTTTAATTACATTTTGACTGTTGAAGGTGTATTTTTGTGTCGGGCGTGAAAGGCCACACGCAAGTAGCAGCTTTACAGCCAGCGCTGTTTGCCGTGCTAGGGACGCGTTGTGTGCTTGGATATGAAATGGAGCCACAGTATTTCACTAGTAAGGAAGGAATTCACAGGTATTCTGAGATATTCCGAGTTCCTGCTGGAACTTTCCTTTATACATTTATGGGTGTTATATTTGCTTGTTTGTGAATTATCAGTGTACGTTAGCCACGGCATAGAATGATGCAGAGAGCGTCTGGGACGTGGTGAATGTCCATGGACATGGGAGAGAGAACTCCTTGTCAGCTTGCTGGAAGTACAACCAGGATGAGAGATAGTGGAGTGGCTGTGAAGATTGCAATTCCTTTCCTAAATCACTTTGCCAATAAAATCACTTTGCCGATATAAGCTATGTTTCTGCCTCAGGTGGTGTCTGTGTGATTATCTGACCTGTCCCGCCTGCCCTGCCAGAAGAGGGCTGTGGGAAGGGTAGCTTCGTGAAACTCAGATATTTTTTCTTTCCGATCACCCTCACTTCTTCATTCTGTGAAATCCAGAGGCACATTCATTTTAGATTCCTTACAGTTTAATAAATGAACCAATAAGAATTGCACCGAGAGAACTAGAGCTTCCAGAAAGAAACACTACGATCCATTTTAAAAATCTTTTGGTAATTTTTAAGTGTTTTAAATAGTGAGACACAATGGAGTAGGACAGTTTTATTTTTTGTAACTGCTAGTTTGTGCTCTTTATATTATTTCATTTTAGACAGCAAAGCTCTTTAAGGATGATTACTTCATTCATCTTCGGTCCATGAGGGCCAGGCGGTGAGTGAGAGATGAGAATTGAACGTTTTAAGGTGTATAGGCTATCAGCACGCTTATCCCAGTCCTCCGGCACGCGCCATCGTTGGTCACGTAAATCTACAAACTTTGACTTGTTTTTAAAAATTATTTTGACAGATGGCCTACGCACAGGCAATTTAAAATCTGACTTTTATTGTGTGCTTGTGAATCTTTGTAAATAATTGCGTAGTTTCTTCTGAAGAAAGTTCTGCGTAGTTCAGTGTATCACAGATCACAGGGTCTCTGTTAAAGCAAGTCTTCCTGCGTGTTGTGTTTTATTATACAGCAGTGTTGTGTGTAATGATGACTTCCTTTTGTGTTGTGCTATAGCAAAGCAGTTACTGAAATGTACTGTGTGCTTACCACCTGCCAGATTCCATGCACCAGCATTTTTCTTTGTGTTTTCTTTTCCTCCTTGGCTCGCTGACAGGATTGCACAGCTTGCTGCCCCATCTACTCCGTTACTTGGAAGGAGAGAGCGGAGAATCAGGGCAAAACTGAAGCCGTATAAAGCCAGTAAATCTTCAAATATATGTGGGCAAGAAGGCCTTCGTACGTACTCACGAGAACTCCAAATACACTCCAGGGGTGGCTCCTGGCACTGGGCGTGAGCTGGTGCCTGCTGTAGCCCACTGGTGTCCGTTTGTGCCATGGAACAGTCTTGCGTCGCCTAAACGTACATCACTTTTTATTCTCTAGTTTCATCTGTTGCTTATTATCTGCGCTGCGCTTTCGTAGCTCACATCTCCACGTCTTTGCTCTCCACTTCTTCTCTTTTGATTGGGCATAACTGTTCGGAATTGGGATCCGTATTTTCCGTGACAGCACGCGCTTTGCAGCAGCCCTGGGCCTGCAAGGTCTCTGCCTTCAGAAGCAGCCTCTGAAGTCGGCGCCAGCTGCGAAAGTTCATGCATGTAGGATAGATTTTTACATTATTAAATGTCATTTACCATAAAGTAGGAGTTTGGTCTCACTTATTAAAATATAATAAAATGATGCGAAATCAATACTGGAGAGGAAATTTAAACCCACTGTGCAGTGTTCAGACTTAATCTTTCACCTTATTTTATATGAGTGCTGCATCGTAGTGAAGAAGTATTCTCAAGTACTCAAGTTTTACATAGTGGGGGGAAGTGATATAAGTTATTTCCTTGTCCTGTGAAGCCAGAAAAATTGCCACAACGGTTTTGAAAATAAGTAATGTTTTGGTTGAAAGTACAGCTGGATGTTACCTGCCAATATTTATGTCTTGCAGGACCAAAGTTCCTTTGCTGCTCTCCAGAAGTGTGGACTGCAGGTAGAAAATCAGAGGTTATCATTGTCTCTAAGCATAAATCCAACTGGAAGTGAAGCACCTGGAACTTGACTTGAATAGCTGGGTAAGTTGAAGTCCATGACTTTAACTTACGGTGAACATCAGATTGCTTCTCTGATGTTTTCCTTTGGCTGTTGAGGTTACCTAGGTGCAAAAGCTCACCTGTTGCAATGTCCCTCGAATGCCTTAGTCTTGATTCAGGAGTTGTCAGTCTCTCAGGCTGGAATGCTGGAGAGTCTCCCCAGCTTACCTGCTTCTTGGTGTTTGCAAAGTCTGCAAGAGGAACAGGACCCTTGTGCACCTGAAAAAAAAAAAATATCTGTGTCATACAGATCTCCTGTGTCCTGAGGGATGTCAGGGCTTTCCCGCTGCGGGCAGTTCTTCAGCAACATCCCTCTACCTGTCTTGTGAAGCTGTTCTCCAATGCATAAAATAATTCAAGACTTGCGTTGTTTTACAGAGGAGGAGTGGAAGGGGGCAATGCCGTAAGCGTTGTTCTGGAGATGGTGCTTTGTGAGAGGTGTGGGGGAGTCCTCTGCCTCCAGGGTTTCCTGTGGCCTCACAGAAGCATCTCAAAGTTGTAGGCTCCACTCCAGGGAGTCAACACATAGAGGTCATTTGGCTTTACCCAAGACATTGCCCTGCACTTCACTGCTAGAAAGGTAAAGACAACATAAGCTCTCCTGAGGTTTGTGTAGCTGTTAAACATGTCCTGTAAACAGACTTTGCATGTAGAACATGGAAGCAGGGCTGATAATTGAATTTCCAGGACAGAAACTATGTTAGTACATCCTTACTGATGTGCTGGAACTCCCGGATGCAATCAAGAGCAGAACGAGCATGATTTCAACTGTTTCTAACCCAATTTCCTTGCAGCATGTGACTACAGATACCACCCTGTGAAACCCAAACCTCAGCCGTTAGATGTGAGCGCTGTTGGTGCTGTTTGGAGCTGTAAAGCACTGCAGGAGTTTATGTATGTGCATGGGGTTGGATGTCAATCATGGCAAGGGGTTGTCAGTTCTGCTTTGTGTTTAGGGCCTTCACACAGCTCCCCAGCAGAACTAGGTTATTGCATGGAAAATGTGGCCACTTGGGGCTTGTCTGTCCTAGCCATGGCTGCACGTCGTGGGTTCCCTGACGCCAAAGAAAGGGTCCTGTGTGAAAACAGTCTGAAGGACATGAACACTTCATTCAGAGACTGTTGGACATAACAAAATTGTTGAAGATATTCAGCAGCTGTGTAAGAAACTGTGATGTGATTTAATGGTATTCCAAAATGTGAAGCAAGAAATAAATCTTTGCTGTGTTACATGTTCATGGCAGAGGTGTAGGGCACATGTTCACCCAGGTGCTGAGGTCAACTTAGCAGCACGCGCTGAGCTCCAGGCTGTTAACATCTCTGCCGCCAGCAATATCTGATGAGGCAGCTTGCAACTAGCCTGGGAATGTCTGTGTTCTCCTGTTGTCATACACATATGGACAGCTGGACATACACATTTCATTAAATTTCTTTAAGTATAATCCCATCAAATGCGCTGATGCATAGTGGTCAAAATTGGTGCAGGTGACTCTCTGGGAAGATGAAGGGAAACACCAGTTAAGTGGGAGTGGGCATGAATTAGACAATAGCACAGTTTCTTATCTTATCCTTGGTTTATTGTGTTGTGTCTTTACGTCTTGTTAAATCCTCTCTTGTCGCAGAAATCCTCAAAACATCCCTTTAGTTGATGATCTGAGAAGTCCTAAAGGAGACTGCTAGTTAATGTAAGGTGAGTAATTTGCATCCGCTGATGCATGACTTTGGAATTTGTCCCTGTGTCTCCTCTGATTGTAATGATGAGAACATACTCTTCTTAATTTGTTTCCCATAACACTTTTTTTTTTTCCCCCTAAAATCTGATATAATCCTTGACCGCTGATCTGTAGAATTCTACAATAATCTGTTTATGATAATATCTCTTGAACTGACCATTCAATGCCTTAGAAAGTGCAGAATGCTCCTAATTAATTTCTCTAAGACGCTGTTTATTCCATTTCTGTTTTTTTTCTTTTTCAGTGTCATCATTGCATCTGTTTGTTCTCATCCTCTCTTCCCCCCTCACTAATTATAGATAGGGGAAGTAGAAATCTAACCTTGATGGAAATTCATTAATATTAAAATATTCCCTAGATAAGCCTGTAAATCTCTGAGCTGCGTAGTTTGTCCGTACCTTGCTCAAGAATTCACCTTTGGAGTGAATGCAGATCTGCAGTACAAATTAGTAATCATTTCTTGTATATTTAAATTTACTTTTCAACTTAGAAACCAGAACAAAATTTCTGGTTTAATGCTGAGAATTGGCAGGGATGAACTATTCCAGTCTTAAGGAAAAATGAACAAATAACTTTCAAGAACTGATGGTGTGACTATGTCCTTTTAACAAGAACTCTATAACTTATTTGCTACTGTTATTATAGTCGTTATTAAATATACATGCAACACTACACAAATACAGCAGGTGCAGAGGTCAGTATTCTAAAAATTCTTAATTAGACAGAAATATCCTCACTCATGAAATTTTTCAAGGTTATTTCTTTGGGACTTTTTGATTGATATGAGATGGACATTTGACCCTTTGCTATTCAGCTTTTATTTTGATTAAAAATTACAAATTTAATAAGAAAAAAATACAAACAAAGTAACCCAACTGAAATTGCATTCTGAATTATTTAGAATAGCACAGGAGATGAAAGCTGCTTAGAAATTTCCAGGTTGGAGATAATGCATCATGATCGATAAATGAATACTGCCCTTCCTAAACCCAAATATATTTGGCATATATTATTTACAAGGTATAAAAGTGTCTGATTTCATTATTAATGCAAGGTTATGCTATAGCTTACGTGTATAGCTGTGGAGGTCATACAGCACAAGGTTAGCATTTGGATTCATAGTTTTTATTATTTTAAGGGTTTGTAGAAGACCAGATTTTGGTCTTCACCTTCCCTTCAGTCTTTCTGTCTCAGTTAATTTCTCTTTGTTCTTTGGAGTGATATGTAAGGTTGGAGCAGTACTAAACAGTTCTTTAAATTTAAGAGTGTGAGGGGGAGTATGCCTTCATAAAGACCATTCCTAAAACCCACTCCTTCCATTACAAAGGAAAAGGAGACTAGGCAGGTGGAATACGAGTGTTGATACCCCGGTTGCACTGGTCATGCCTCTGTGCACTCACATCAATACTGTACATTTTGTGGATTTGAGAGCTTTTCTTCAGCAGCTCTGTTTGAACGTCTTTGGGATGCGTCGCTTGGTTGGGTCAAGCACTTTCCATAGGACGTATTTTCCTCCCTAGAACACTCTTCTATATCTGCCCTCATCTCTTACCAGAGATTGTACATGTCAGTATGTCTTGCTGATAATTTGTGGTTTGAGGCTTCCTGACTCTAGAGCAAAATTCTAACACAGCTGTGTTATTTCATTGACTTTGCTCCTGTCATCAGGTAATTCGCTTTGAGGCTATTTTTAGAGTAATATGAAATATCTGTAGATATTTCTAAAGTTTTGGACGTGTTTTCAACTGTTTTGTCTTGCAGTAGGTCCACAGACTGGGCTGTAATGGGAATCCCACTGTGCCGGTGTTTCTTGACATAACTCTGCCGAGGCAGGCGGCGCCAGCCCTGAAGGCATTGCCTTGTGAGTACAAATCAGAAAGTCACAGCGTGCTGAACTTACACGGAGAATGGGAGTTCGTTATTTTCAAAAGCAGGTTGTGTGACTGTACATGCAGTGGGAGTCTGACTGGGGCTCTGTGCATCGTTTGAGGGTTTCCATCTCCACAGGTTACTGTAACTGTACTGGTTGTATCTTGTGTTTTTTGTTTGATTTTTACTTTCTCTGCCAAACTGCTTGAAAGGATACTGTGGAATGAGTGTGGAGGACTTCTGTACACTATTTGTAATCAAAAATAATTCTTTTAGGGAGAAGAGGTGTAGTTGTTCTGTATTCCTCACTGTTCAAGAGTAATTAGGTAGGTTACTCAAGTTTTTTTCACCATCTTTTTTGGAGTTGCACTATAATCTGCAGGAATATATCTCTTGCTGCCAGATAGGTTACAGAGAAGTCCCATGGAGTTCAAATCCATTTCTACAGAGAGATGCATCCTACTTTTTATTTTGTATACCTTATGGAAACTGAAGTAATTGCTAAGCATGCAAATAAAACCAAATTTCAAATGTGATGGGTAAAATAGATTAAGTGTTCTTACCAGGGATAATCAGTTTCAAGGTCTGTGGCTGTTCCAAGGCTGCAGCCCTTGCTGGAAATAGAATGCAGCAGTAAATTGAACAAAAGCAATGATTCGATCTTAAAATTCCAGAAAACCTGAGAAGAAATGCACTGCAAGCTTGCAGCAGTGGCACGTGCACCTGAGTTCCCTTTTATCATTAAAGTTTAAGAAGACATGGAGCAGATCTATAAAATACATCTTGTTCAGAATGCAGACAGTGTAATCCTTATTTCTGTCAAAATTTGTCCCCATACTTAATCTGTTAGTCTGCTATGTAAGACATGGGATGAGATTGTCGTGGTTGATGTTCTTCCATCTTTGCCTACTATTAGCCAGTCAGCAAGAGGACCCTGGGGAGATGCAACACGGTACACCTTTTCATAAGTTACTCAAACCAGGAGGAGTGTGCAGTAGAGGAAGACCCTGTTCTAGGTTTCTTGTTGATATGAGCTGCTTTTCAAAAATAAAATAAGCTGGAGGTTAGATCCCTGGAAAGCTGTCTGTGTCTGGTAATCCACCTCTCTACATGCCTTTCTTATTTATAGTCCCATACATTTTTGATATGAGAATGCTGTTGGAAATATATTCTAGGAGCCTAAATAAAATAGGAGAAAGATCTCTATGCAGGACTAAGACCAACCTTTGTGGAAGGATATCTTTTCATTTCTGTGAATGCTGTTCCTTTCTGTTCTTGTCCTTCACCTCTTAGGATGCATAAGTTTAACTGGTAGCTTTTACAAATTCCTGTTGGCATCAAGGTCTCGTAAATGTTGGCAAAAAAATCCCGCTCAGATTCCATTGTTCTAAGATAGAGAGACCCAAGTCTGACAAATCTGTCCACATAGCTCTGACCTGCACCTGCTTGGTATCTGCAATGACTTTATGGGGTAATCAGAATTACACGTAATTTTCCGGATGAGCTCTCAGTAGCATCTTTCCCCTTGCCAGGGTGCCTTTCTGTGATTTATGCTTCCCTCCCTTGCTTGCCCAGCACGGTGCTTCTTACTACTGGACAGATGGTTTTATTATTTGCCATCACCACGAGATGTCCTGTATGATTTCTGTATTCAACAATGATTTCCATGTTTATTTTTGGTACCCATATTATTGCCTTGCTTTTGCCAGCACTGAGCTGTCTGTATCCACCCATAGCCCAAATCTCCTCAATCACTGGGTATCTGGTCATTCTGCAGTGTTTTACTATTTCTGTGTTATCATTAAAAGCAGTCATTCTGGAAACTGAACGCTTCCCTGCCTCTTGTATACCAGATAATTCCAACGTGCTGACCCAGCAGCTTTCCTTTAGATGCTGATTTTGTCTCTAATGTTTTGCTCTTTGCCAGTACCTCCAGCCTTGCCTAAATACAGGAATATTTTAATTTATCCGTGGAAATTTGTATTTTTCTGCTTTATACATGCATAGCGTATACAGCTTTTTAAAACGTACAAACAGGACTCATCTGATAGCCCACCACCTTTGTTCCCTTTTGAAGAATAAACTAGTTAGATGGACTAGAGAAAAAATATATATATTTTTTTTTTCCCACCAGTAAATCTATGCCACTCATCAAGTGATCTGATTCTGTATTTGTGTTCACACAGACATTTTTTCTTTTAATAGCGATTTCTCTCTTAACAGTTGGGGTTCTTCTGTACTACCAAATCCAGTTAGAGCACCGTTGTCACTGGAAATGGATAGTGTGATTTACTCTGCTAGCGTAGATGGGTACTGTGTTATAACACTGCCCCTGAATCAAGTTATGTTTTTAGACATAAAAATAGAGATGAGTAGGTAACATGGTTAAAGTGCGATTCAGTTATACCTCAGTTGCAAAACATGTTTAGCCTGGGCAAAACACGATCTTTCTGGTGCTCAGGGAGGGTATTTGTTTTGGCAGCAGTGTACCCATGTGCCAGGGCTCGGATAGCAGCTCCCCTGCAGCCGCTGTGATTTATCAGATAAACATATCTATAAACTGCTTGTTTGCTCCTGCAAGTGCTCTGAAAATTCTCTATTATCAGCCTTTATGAGTCTTGATATCATTTAAAAAAAAAAAAAAAAATCTAGTCTAGATCTGATTAACGCTATTGCCTCATTCCATCTCCTGTTGACTTCCACATGGAGTGAAAATGACTTACTCTTGCAGAACAGGCATCCACTACTTACCTTGTCTTCTAGAAGGGGCTTTTGTAAATAGATTCTCTTTCAAAAGAAAGGCCACAGTTGTTTTATACGTAATCTAGAAAGTACTAGTAATGGAGAAAGATGTAGGATTAACATCCAAAGACACTATCACTAGAAATGATCATAGGAATTAAGTAGATGTCCTACTTTATTTCTCTACTTTATAATTTTAACTTTTATACTAAGAACTTCCATTTTCTCATTCTGTCAGACTGCAAAGTCTGTATTTGATCAGTATTTGCAGTGACTTGAGTAAATTGTTGCTCAGAGTACTTCCTCAAAATTACTATTCTTCATCAGCAGGAAAATATCATCTCCCTAAATACCAGTACATGTTTCTTGAACTGAAATCATGAAGCACTTGCAGCCACCTTGGAAGTGATTTGATAAATACACTGTTCCAATTAGTAATCCTGATATATCTTTTAAAACATTGAAAGAACTCTAATCCATATTCATTACAGGATGTAAATGTCTTTTCCTGAGCAGTTCAGCAGTCCTTTCGGGAGCGTGTGACCAGCAGTGATGGGAGTGCTGGGAAGCGGGAAGGAAAGACAAAAGGCAATGTAAGGATTGGGTAAGGGAAGAGCAGTGGTCAGCTCTTAGGATTTAGTTGCCTCTTTGGATTTTGTGTCATGTGAGGTGCTTGTAGAGAAACCTTTCTTGAGCATCATAAAATAAAGCACTGAGACTTGGCTCTCTCCACACGTGGGTTGTGGCATAGGCTTCACAAAGTCTTGATTTTAGCGGCGCACAGACACGTACCATCTTCACGGTGTGGCTTCACACCATATTTTTTTTTATTTTGTTTTCCTGTGTGGGGTGGATCTTCTGTAAAGTATTTCTGACCTGCTCTAGCTCCAGAATATTGTTCCAGGTCTTCATTTTCAGTCGAGACATCCAGTAAGCTTGTGTTCATCATTGGATGTGCCTGTCTTTTGATCTCATGTTTTTGGCCTTTTAGCTGAGCACCGTGATTAGATTGCTTTTTGAATGAAATCCAAGTCTTCTGTGCTACACTTGACAGTTTCCAATAAGCCTACATTCCTGATTCATGGATACCACAGCTATGAAATTTGGCACAGGCTAATCTTCCATAGCAGTAAAGAACACGGAAATCCAGAAATCAAAGAGTCTTATAGGCAAAGGTTGTTGCCCCTCGTGCTCTTTTTATTTCTTTTTTAAAAGCATTTGCAGAACTCGGCTTCCCTGTTACATGGTACTACATCCCGGTTTCATTTAAGTACAGAAAATACCTTTTCATTCATTCAGCCATGAAGCTGTTGCTGTTACAAACGGATTTTTCTATCATCCCACGTAACAAGGTCTGGATCACATCAAAGCAATCTGCTTGAGAAGAGCCTTTGTAATGCTGCCTAACCTTCTGTTTCTCCTCTGCCATCAGAAGCTCTTCCACTTATTAAGTGCCTCAATAAGCAGTCCTCCTAAATCCTCAAATCTTATTTACCTTTTTATCCTTTTTTTTTTTTTTTTTTTTTTTTTTTTT